>NDGM011205249.1:961-19540 GCA_002564305.1 Octomys mimax | reverse complement strand
AGCTAATAGATGAAGATATGCTTCTTTACAGTCTGATACCAGAACTTCAAAACTGAGCAGCCTGGGGTTTTTGGGCAAAGGCATTGCCAGGATGGGACACAACTAAGCAATGTCAGTGCCTGACAGAGAGAGGTAGGCCTGACTGTGTGGGAAACCTCTCTGTCAGCAGCTCTTTGACAATGAGGATTGGGATGCTTTGTTGCCATCTGTCACAGTTCTGGAGTTTGGAAGTCCAAGGCCAAGAACTGCGGTGCTGCAGAGCCAGTGACAGGTGAGAGCCCATATCCTGGGGGGCTGACCTCTTCCAGAGGAAGGTGAGGGGTGCTCTTGGGTCTCCTTTATAAGGATGCAAATGGCTCCACCTCCAGAAACTGAGGACACCATTCCAAAATGAAGATTGTTGGGCCAAGCATTTGGCCTGCCGCCACCAGTTAGAGTCAGTTTTGCGGTATCACCAAGCACCTTGCCACTTGGTGGCTGCTGAGCAGTTCTTCCCAGTGGGTTCAGCTGAGTTACACATATGCCAGGTAGGCCCAGATGGACACCAGTAGCCTCACATACATCCAGTGGAGGTGAGCTGTGGTTGGGGTGATGAGGGGCCCTGACCCCCTCCTCATGAGGGGAGCTGCCCAAGCAGGCTGGCTTGAGCACATTCACATGATGTTTGAAGGGCCGTGTGAGGCTGTGCTCTGGAAGCAGGCCCTTTCCATGATTTTACTTGGGACATATTTCTTAGACTGTCCCATTAGCTAAAACAAGTCACACACTGTATGGCCAACTTTGAGTCAAGAGACAAGGGGGCTTTCTCAAGAGCATGAGTGCAGGACAGTGTGGCAGATTGGGCCCCAGTGTTCTCTGCTTTTGAGTCTCTGCTGCGGGGACTTCTGTGAACCTGGGGACATGGGTGCATCCAGGAGCTTTGGCATTGGGGGGTCTGAGTTGGAGTTATTCTTTACTCTTAGATGCCTTAGGCTGAGGACCCTGCTCATTTGCTTGCATCTTGGGTTCTGAGGTTATTGTGAAGCTCATGGTAGTCCAGCCTTTGCAGGGTTTACACCCTGGTGCAAACACTGGTTGTTATCTTTTTTTCCAACTAAAGATGTAGGATGACTTACTCACTCTAGAACTGTGTATCTTGAGGCAAAACTCCAGTCTCCAGGATGGCTTAGCTCAGCTCCCCAGCACCAGGCGAACAGCTTTGCACAACCCCGGTGTGCTCAGGGAGTGCAAAATCACTTTAATATTGGCTGGAGACAAGTGTAATTAGGAAGGTAAATCTGCTGAAAAAAATCATATTATGGAAATGTGATTAGCAGTGACTTCTGAGTTCTTTGTTATTTGAGAATTTCTGCTCCTTGGCATGAATATAGAGAGTTGGTTGTTGGGGGCCCTGGGGCCTCCTCAGTAAGTACTTAGAAAATGTGAGCTCATGAACACAGAAGTGGGGAGAAGGGATGTTAGCTCTGGGTGTCTACCAGTCCCTAAGGAGAGTTGATTGGCTCCCTGGGTCATGAGCTGATCCTGTGGAGGATGCAAGGGACCGGCTCTGACTGACATAAGGAGACCTATGAGGGGAAGGGCTCTTCTGTTTTAGGCTGGGGGTGAACTCAAAGAAGACTGAGCTGGTACTGTGGCCCAGGGACAGCCGGTTCTCCCAGTGGGGCTCCCTTTGCTGGGCTGCTGCTGGATCTCCATGGTGTGGCAAGGGGCCTGGGCTCTGCCTCCATGGGCCACCAGGAGGTGGTCAGAGCCAGGAGATTGTGAGAGCCTGGCACAGCCCCATTCCTGTCAGGGGCTGGGTGTTCCTACTCAAAGCAATAGTGTTCCTTTCCAGTGTCAGGACAAATGAAGGCTTGGGATAGATTCAGGGATTTTCCTTTGGATAGGGATGGGGAGGTCATGCATTCTGGCTTTTGTAGATCCCTTTATAATAATGATAGCAGTAAGTGAATAAATAAAAAGAACTGCCCACTCAGAGAGTGCTGGTTCTTAGACGCTCTCAGTGCTTCACATAATGCACCTCATTTAACTTGCCTAACAAGTGCTCAAGGTGGGCGTGACACTTGCCATTTCTGTTATAAGTCAGAAGCCAAAGGCACCAGTCACCTGTATCACTAGGAGTTTTCTCAAGATTATTTATAGTAGCAGAGTCAGGATCTGAACTCAGGCCCAGCCTGATTCTCATCTGACTATGAACTCCCAGGCCTGGGAAGCCCCATCTCTACCCATAGAATGTGTCTCCTGTCACTTTCTTTGCTGCAGCCACTCCCTGGTATTGTCTGTGCACACTTCTGGCCACATTCTGGTGACTCCAGTGAGACTCCAGCATGCCCTGGATTCTTTAGAACGTTCTAGAAGCGGGCACTGCTTGATGCTTTCTGGTGAGGGGTCCTGGCTCCACTCTTGGGTCTCCTGTGTGCTGAGCACAGCTCACCTGTCCAGGCATCTACATCTGGAGGAGGCGAATCTCTTGGGAAAAATGAGATGGCTGCATGGGTCCCTGAGAGAGACAGAGAGAAAAAAATCTCTCCCCCAAGCTTGGGTCCTGACACCCTAAATCTTTAAATGTGCATTCCATTTTCTTCCATCTTGATGGAGGTCTGGGGATCTAGTCACTCCTGCCCAGGGCTGTGCTGGTACAGATTGGCAAGGTCACGGCATGTGGAGGAGTGGGACATGATACTTGGCTTTAGTCTTGTCCCAGTTCAGCATCTTCCACCTTGCACTACAGTGACATCAAAGATCTTGGGTAGCAGCCTCTTGCCCCTGAGGCCTGGCCCTGTGTTTTCCTTAACATGGGCTTTCCTTAACATGGGTTCTCTGTCTTGTCCTCCCTGTTTCCCTGTGACCAATAGGGCTGCTTCCAACATGGCCTCCACAATCTCTGATGGCTCCCAGGACAGGGGCCACCTCCTTCTTCATTCCTCCAGGTCCCTGTCATCTTCCCTATTACTTACAGCCCCAACCGCATGGCTGTTACTGTTATCTTGTTACACGTGCATTTCCTAATCCCTTTAGAGCCTTCAGGGCAAAGACTCTGGCTTATTTATTGCTGAATTCTCAGCAGAGGGTCTGGCACACAGTAGGTGCTCAATTAGTGTTGGCTGAATTGAATTGCCCAGACAACTCACGGGATTGATTGGATTTGGAAATGACATTGTATCTAGAGAATTGATTTTTGTTTATCTCAGGGGCTTGTGATGATGAAATTCACCCCCTCAGTGGCTGCTCTTCTGGGAGAAAACAGAGCTCCTGTTTCTGGATGGAATCAGCCCGGCATTGAGTGGGAGGGCTCCACCTTAGTCAGGGACAGATGAGTGGCAACACAGCCCCCAGCCCACGATGGAAATGAGGCAGTGGGGGGCCATGGTATTACTTTCCATAATTGAGCCAGAGGCTAAGAGTAGCCTTCCTTCCCCTGGCTGAAAAATAGGGAGAATAAATCACCTGGGCACTGAAAGCTGCATTAGGCAAATAAACATTTCTCCAAGAATTATATGTGACATTCAAGAGAAAGCAAATAAACCCTAAGTTATGGGGACCTGTCAAAGCTCTAGCAGAATTAAGTAACAAAAAATTGTTAGTAGTGACACCAACAGGCTCTTAAACCTTCCCTAGCTCCCACCCTCCTGCTGGTCTCCCAGACAGACCACATACTCCCTGCCACGTGTCTCCCTGGAATGTCACAAGTTCCTGGGACCTCAGATCTAGGGAAACCTCACAAAGCCACCAGAAAGTGCTTTCAAACCTGGCTCTCTGGAGCCCCTGGTGGGGCACTGGGGGGACAGTGATTCCTGCAGAGGAAATAGCACCCCCCAACCCTGTATGTCTCCCTTTGCCCCAACAGGGGTTTGTCTTGGATTCAGATTAATTGGGGATTAATGAGAGTGAGAAATTCTTTTCTAGTAGAAAGGTTCTGCTACTAAGTGCTTTGAAAACCATCATCCT
The DNA here is from genome assembly GCA_002564305.1 of Octomys mimax. Taxonomy (NCBI): domain Eukaryota; kingdom Metazoa; phylum Chordata; class Mammalia; order Rodentia; family Octodontidae; genus Octomys; species Octomys mimax. The sequence goes on along the minus strand of NDGM011205249.1, from coordinate 15,592 downwards.
GGAGTAAATACTTGACAGAGAAATCCCCTCTCAAACACTTGAGTCGACAATTGTCCAGCCTCTTGAGCTTGTCCAATGGTGGGGAACTCATTCCAGGGGTTTCTGTTAGTCTCAGGTGTCTGTAATCTCCTCTATATGAGGGTCTTAACCTAGGACTCCGGTGTCAGAGGCTTGAGTTCTAATCCAGGCCTTGCCACTTGCTGTTTACCTCTGGGCAGCCACTGAAGCCCTCTGTTCTCAGATTTCCATCTGTGAAGAGATAATGGGCATGAATTTCTTGTTGGAGTATTAGCTCAAGCCAGAGACCTAATGGCTTAAATGATGTGCAGCTTGCGATGTTCCCTTTCTGGAGGTCAGAAGTGCCAAGGGAGTCTTAAGGACCAAAGTTAAGCATCACGGAACTGGGATCTGTCTGAGGCTTTGGGGAATTCCTGCCTTTCTGAAAACCACCTCTCTTCCTAGGCTCATGGCCTTTCCTCTGTTTTCAGAGTATTCAGTCCTTTCTTCTAGGATTAAGCTCCTTCTCTGAAGGACCCTGTGGTGATCTTTGGCCACCCAGATAATTGAGTTCCAGGGCTTGGGATGTGGCCATTTCTGGGCCCTTATGCTGTTTCCCACTTACTAGAAGGACCTGGCTTGGGGCAAGTGAAGGTTGGACTGGGAGATGTTCCTTAGGTACAGGGTCATGTAAAGTTGGGATTTGGCCAGGGGAGTCACTCACCCATCCCGTGTGGCTTCTCCAGATGTGCTTGCAGCCCCCCTGCCCTGCTGCAGCTCCGGGCCAGGATGCACTCAGGTTGGCTGCACCATGGGGGCCAGAGGCGCATAGAGTGAGGTCAATGTGTGGGTTGGGAAGGACTTATTGGCTGACCTGGTGCCTGGATGACTCATGGGTTTCTGACTGTGCCTGTGGGCTTGTTGACGTCATTCATGAAGATGGGGAGTGGGAGGAGGAGCAGATTCAGGGTGTGATGAGGTAGTCTGGGGACTGCTGAGCTGGCTGTGCTGGAGGGGATTCTGTGGGCTGGGTAACTGGGGAGGAAGCCAGGGAGGTGGGCCTGGAGCCTGGGACAGTGAAATGGACCAGACAGTGCTGGGAGAGCAAGAGCTCCGCCTGTCGGCGGCAGCTGAGGGCCTGGTGAGGGGGCTGGACTGCTGTGGAGTGAGGTGGGGGTGACAAAGGAGGCTGTGGGACAGCAGATCCTGCTGGAGAAGCCAGGCAGGGCTGGAGAACGCAGCCCGTGCTGTTCCTCCCACACAGCCAGCCCCGCAGAGGTGCTTCACCCTCTGCTCTGCACCTGCCACCACACTCAGGGACACCAGTGTGGCACTTCACAGCTTAATCAGCAGCGGCTTGCAATCTTGTTGAATCTGCATAACCAGCCTGCTCTGGAGGAAGATGCCTGTTTAAAGATGAGGATGTGGAGATTCAGAGATGCCCTGAGGTTCACTGGAGGCTCGCAACTGGTAGGATCTGAGCAGGGATTTGAACTCACACTTCCTATGTGCTGGGGCTCTGGGCTCCCCAAAGACCCTGTAGAGGTCATAGGCCTGCAGCAGGAGTGGTCCTTCACTTACATGCTGGGAGACACCAAGCTTCTGCTCCGCTGTCTGAAGACAAAGGATGCTGAGGCTGGCTCTGGCACCTAGCCTTCCTTGGGAATCCTGCAGCCAGATGGGAAGCCCTGAGGCCCTGTGCGTGTGTAACTTCAGAGGCTGGAGACCATCAGAGTGGGAACTGCGATTTCAGACCGACAGCCTTTCCCCTTGATGAGGCCAGGAGGGTCCTATGTTTCTCAGTGAAGTACCTCATGGCAGATCCTGCCACTGGGAGGTCCCCAGCAGGGTGGCCTGTCAACTTCTGATGCACATGCGTTTGGCACCTACTGTGTCCCAGGCTCTGCTCTGGGTGGTTTACCTGGGGTCACTCACTGAATCCTCACAAGAGACCTAAGAAGGAGGCTCCATTTTATAGACTAGGAGACTGGTTCAAGGAGGTGATGTGGGTGATCTATTTGTCCCCTTCACTGCCCTGTGGTGACGAGGGACACACTAGGGAGGCCAGGGGTGAGCTGAGCTGCTGTCCTCCATACACCGGTGAAGGTCGAGGGACAGCAGAGGGACTGAGTAGCCATTTCAGTCTCATAGGTCCTGGCACAGATCTGAACCCTGGCTAGGCTCCATACCATCTCTTGCTCGGTCCCTTATCCACAAAGCGAAGCTCACAGCTCCTCCAGGGTGCTGTGTCACAGTTTCTTCCTCCTCCCATCTCTCTTCCTCTTCTTTTCTCTTCCCCCTTCTCCTCCATCACCATCATCCTTCAGGCTGCCACGCGCTCAGGCTGTTGCACATACGAGATCTCATTCAGCTCTCATAAAGCCCACACAGATTTGGTGCTCTGCTCCCCACTTTGGAGGAAGACCTGGAAGCCCAGACTGACAAAGTGACTTTTCTGAGGTCAATCAGCTTCTTAAATCCCTGGACCCCAGGGCTGTGTGACCTGGAAGCCAGAGCCTCTTTCCCTTACTCTAGCCCCTCGTGGTCTGGGGATCTGACCTGGCGAGCCATGGGCCCTTGGCAATGTGGGTTCTCTTCCCTTCTACTCAGTGTTCTCTTGGAAGAGGATTTTGCCCTCTCAGAGTCCTCCTTGCCAGGAGCTGCAAACTTTCTGTTGCAAGGTAAAGCCCTCAGGAGGACACAAGCTAGGACAGAGTGGGGGTGGGGTGCAGGTCTCTCCCCTCCTTCCTGCAGCTTCGCTGAGCAGGCCCATCCCAGGAGCCTCTCCTTCCCACCAGCATTTGCCAACTCCCAAGGAATTCAGAGCCTTGTGCAGCCTGGGATCTAAATTTAGACCCTGTGCTCTGTTAACTCCGTGAATAATGCTAATTAGCATAACAATTCTTCTTGCAATTAAGTTGGGGAGGGGGTGAGGAGGTGGAACTTAGTCCAAGAGGAAATTACAAGGGAAGCTTCTCTTATTGCTGGTTCTGAGGCCTCACTGGAGGTGTCTGCCTGGCGTGGCTCTCTTCTTGGTTGGCTGCATCCAGAAAAAGCCTGGATGGGGCTGGCAAAGGGAGTGTCTGCCTCTAACCTTATTGTGATGTGTTATTGGTGCATGTATTAAAGTGCAGCGCAGAGCCCTGCATGGGGACAAATTAGGTTTTGTAAGCAAGATGTCACCTGCTTGAAAGGGTGTGAGAAAATTATGAACTGCATTGTCCTGGAAACCACAAAACAACACTTCTTCCCTGAAATAAACACCTAAGTTTGGGATTGAAAGTTAAAATGAAGTTAGGGTTGGAATTTAGATATTTTTTTGAAGGAGAGTGGTGAGAGGACTATGAATCCCATAGTTGTGTCCACCAATGTCGGGTGGCCTGTGTGTGGGTCTCTAATGCTCTGGGCCAGTTTGGGCCCTGGGTCTCCACCTGCTGCTTAGAGCCATTCCTGGGGCTTGTCAGCACATCTGACATCTTGGCTGGATGGGATGTGACAAGCAGACAGGATCTGCCTGGGAGGATGGTAGGAATTGGAGGGACCTCAGGGAGAGAGACACAGACCCCACTCTGCGCCTTCTGCCAAGACTTGCCAGGCCTTTGCAAACAGCTCTGGTGAGCTCTGCAGCTGTTTGTCCTGAATACTTCATGCGGTGTATTTCTGAGTACCATAGAACACAGGAAGCCTCTCTCCTCCATTTCTCTGCTCACAATACCTCTGTTGACGTAGCCTTGCCGAGGTCATTTTTTGGTAAGCAGCATGTAGCTCTTGGTTTATGTAGCCTGTGGGTGGCTAAAACTATGATGGAAGTAGAGTGCATTTTTTTCCCTCTTTGTGTTAGGCATTTGGTAATCTTTAGGGACGTGGGAGGGAGATTAAGTCTGGTCCCAGCCCCGGGGAAGATGGAGTCTAGCTAGGGAGAGGTAGAATAAGATTCAACACAAGAGGTCCTGGGCCAGAGGAAATCTGGGAGGCCTTCACTAGGAGGAGAGAGTTGATTTGAACTTTGAAGTGTAGGTAGGGGTTTGGCAGCTCATGTTCACTTCTGCTAATTCACGTCTCTCTCTTCTATGCCCAAGTCTCTGATATTTGAAAGTAGGGGCAGATTTATTTTAGTTAAGATATTGCCTTGGACTAGAGCTGTGGTGGCTCACTAGGAGAGTAGAGAGTGCCTGTCTAGCACTGGAGAAGCTGTGAGTTTAAGGCCCAGCATGCAAACAAAATAAAAATGAAAGAGATTATCTGGGCTCTGGTCCATGGGTCGTGTGCCATTTCAAGGCATGTACTCTGCTTTCCTGTCCAGAGCCATTCACAGAAGTGACCTGGAGCTTTCCTATGCCCTCACCACGCCTCTCAGGAGCCCAATACATAGGGGAGGGTCGAGGCTGAGAATCGCCAGCCAGTTGCTTCCATGGCGCAGTGGCGCAGGCTCCCTCGTCAGCCACTTCCTGACTCCTTGCCCGTATCTCCTTTGCCCACTGTCCTGAGGTACCCTCCCCGAGCCCCGCATTTCCCTAGCTGTCCCACAGTGCCCTCTTTCTAGGCAAAGCTCTCAGAGGTAGGCATCGTCCACTCCATTTTCCTTCCAGGAAGCAGTTAGGCTTTGGAAGGTCCCGTCATTAGCCAGGGTCCTGTGGTGGGGCAGGAGGAGCTGGGATTGGGTAACACCTGCCAGACCTGAGAGGATCCCTTCTCCTGGGGACAGAGCTCTGTAGTGCAGATTTAAGTTACTTGCTCAGTGCAGTGGCTCTTATTTCTGGGCATTTGGAGGAATGCATGGCCTGACAGGTGGTCTGAGCCAGGTCCTAACGTGTGGGCTGATATGTGGCTGACCCAATGGTCTGCCAGGAGGCCCGGCACATGACCTGCCATTTGACTGACAGTTGGGCTGAATATTCCCTACCATATGGCCTAACATGGATAAATGGACACAGAGGCTCAAGTCCAGCCCACTCCAGACACTGTGAATGGCTTCTTGGAACTGAGGCAGACAGGCGTTCAGTGAGAGGCAAGGCCGCGACCCTCCCTGGTCCCCCTCCCCCCACGGCACCCTTCACCTCTTCTCACATCATGAGGAGCAAGCTGCTGGCTCTGCACCTACGCATGGCTCTGCTCTGCCTCCCCACCCCACACAGCACACAGGCCTGGTTGGGTAAACAGCTCTGCCCAAGTGGAGGATGGGGGGCCTGAGGAGGGAGGGAGAAGCACAGCCATTTGTGTGGGATGCTGGGAGGGGAGTTGGCCACTTACTGCGGTGATGGATGGCGATTCCACTCTGCCATCTGTTGGGGCTGGCGGGCTGCTTAGCACAGCTCTGCACACCTGGCTGGGGCATCCCTGTGCACTGGGCCTGCCCTGCTCTGACCTGGAGACCAGCTTTCAGCCCTGCAGGGCAAGAGGCCTTCAGGGAGAAGGGTGTCAGGCTCCCCAGGGCTCTGCAGGGCAAGTGTCCCACACATCCCTGCAAGGGACCAGCAAGCAGGTGAGTTCTGGCCACTTCTGGGCCATGAAGGGTTCTTTACAGCTTACCTGCCCCCCTCCCTTGGCAAGCAAAGCACACAGAGCCCTCCCCTAGCATCTGGCACGCTCATGTTTAATAAAGGTTGAATTTTTCGTCTTTGTCATTCTAGGCTCTCCCCTGGGATTTGGGGGCATGAAGAGGCCTTTTAAGGCCAACTGGCTTCCTGGGTGTGGCAGGGGAGGGAGAGGCAGTTGTGCTCCTAGAGCCACACTATCCTTGGTGCTGGCTTACCCTCTAGGATCCTAGAATGCTAATACAAAGATCCCAGGAAGACTAATTCACAGAAGCAGGCTGGGGCCTCACTGCAAGGGCCTGCAGCTCTCTTCTAAGCTCTGTCCTTCCCTTCCCACCACAGAGGGTGCTTTCCAGGGTCTGGAATTGGACATAGCTGGCTGCACCCTGCCCTAGTACCTGGACTTAACAGAGGGTCTCACCATCTCATCACTTTACCTCTTGGGCTTAGCCCTGTCTCTCGCATGCTGTACTGCATGGTTCAGGTCATAGGAACCCAAAGGTCACAAGGGTCACAGGTCACACAGGTCACAAAGCCTGCTGCTCTGTGGGCTCCTCATAACTGGGCAGAACTGCAACTTCAGGGCCCTATGGCCCTGTGGAACCTGCTGCTCTTGTTGCTTCAGAGATAGGCAGTCCTTGGGTCACCTTTCAGAGTGAAGTTTAGATTGGGCCAAAGAGAAATAGAAAATGTGGCCTTTTGTACACACTCGAGTCTAGCCCAGGGATGGGAGCGTGTGCATTTCAAAGTGGAGTCAGAGAGGAAAGAGGGGATTGGGGAACGGCGTACAAAAAGGCCTGATCATAAGAGTGACCATGGAAGCCACAATGATTTCGTTTGGCTTAAACAGAAATTGCAAAGAGGCATCAGAGTGTGGCTCTGTTCTCAGGGTGCTGCACCCTTGTGGAGAGGGGAGATATGGGCCTAAAATCACCATAGGATGAAGGAGAACAAAGCTCCCCTAACTCCAAAAGGATTCAGAAAGGGAGGAAAGACATAGCTACCATCTGGCAAGGCTTCTTGGAGGAGGTGGCATTTTAATTTCAGTGCTTGCTGGAAACCCCTTCCTTGTCCTGAAGTCATGGAGGAGTAAGGCAAAAGCGAGAAGAAACATGTTCAGGGTCCTGGCAGAAAACGCTTGGTTTTCCCCAAGGATAATTTATGGGACCATTGATAAAGGAGTGGGTGGTGGGCTGGAACCCTGTGGCATCCTGAGGCTTGTGGCAACTGAGTGTCACTGACTTAGGCCTAAAGGGATGAAGAAGAGAGTGGTCAGCAGACTCCATGACAGTCCTGGACACAGGAAACTTGGCTGGGACTGGGCTCTGATGTTAAGGGACCACCAGCATGAGGCTACTGCAGAGGACCCCTCTTCTGCTCCAGAGCATGCTCCATAGGTACAGCCGCCTGTGTGGGACAGCAAGGAGGTCGTGGGGAGGAGGTGCAGGGCAAGGGGACCCACAGTCCAGAGGCCATTAGAGGATGGGAACTCAGAAAGGAGCACTCCATAGGCTGGGCCAGGCTCTTGTGTACCAGGCAGACTTGGGGTAGATCCTGAGCACATAAATCACACTCACATTCTCAGGGCAACTTTGGGAGAGATGGCATTGCCTTGCAGCCAAAGAAAGTGAGGCTCATCAAACCTTTCATTCCAGCCCTCTGGGATGAAAGCAGGAGGAGGCTGAAGCAAGAGGACTGCAAATTGCAGTCCAGCCTGGGAATTTTTTTTTTTTTATTAATTGTATTGAGAAACAAATAGCAATGGACAGTTTCAAAACCGAGTAGTAGAACAATTTCAATAATTAGTACATTGAATATTGTTGTCTTCATAGTGGTTATTCACAGTACAAGATGCAGACATGATATCTTGTCCAAGCACTCTTAGTACAAATCTTTCTTCTCATTGAATTAAAAGAAAGTAGCTGTATATTTATCCTAACTATAGCCTGGGCAACTTAATAGCAGGCCTATAGCAAGATGAAAAATAAAGAAAAAGGCAGGGAATGTAGCTCAGTTCATAGGTCGTGGGTCCAATCACCAGTACTGAAAAATAAAAGAAAGAAAAGAAAAGAAAAAAGAAAAAGCAAATGAGGCACAGAGGGCAAAGTGTTTCGGGGTCTCTGAGTCCAAAGGCAGCACGTGTGGTTTTTCCTGCGCCACTGGGGCCTGAGTGTTGGCTCCAGGCAGGTGAGGATGCTGCCAGGTGGGTGAGGGGCTGGCCCTGCAGGCAGCCTCGGCTGCTGGAGGTGAGCCTGGCAGAGCCAGGCTTGCTCCACCCAGTGACAGGGGCTCTTTGTTTGCCTGACAGCTGTGGGCTGTACATCCGAGAGCTGGGGAAGACCAGCTCCCTGAAAAAAGCAAGAGCATAATTTGGCTCCTCTTAATTGATTTGCAAATGTACTGAAGAATTGTGGTAATTCCTTTAAATTTTACTCTCATTCAAATTTTGGAGGTAAACATAATGAGGAAAGGAAATTCAGCACCACATAATGAAGAAAGAGAAAGGTCTAGCATTTTATTTTATTTTATTTTTACCCAGGGCACCAGGAAAGCAAACTCACTATGAATACCTCATTATTTGAATTTCAAATATTTCTCCGAGCACAAAAGGAAACTTAAAAAACATATTAACACACGCTCACACATACACATGCAAACCTTTCCTCTTTTTGAATGTGTGACTCACAATGTCCTAGTTTAGGTTATAATAGTGCAATTACAGGAATCAATCAGCCCTAGATAGATGTGTTTACTCAGAAGTGCTTAGAAAGGAGACCAGTCAAAAGAACGTTAATATCTTAAAACATTGAAATTATCTTTACCAAAGAACATCAGTGATGAGCATTAATATTTGGGATGTCTCTTTGGCTCACCAAGTGTCTGTATTTGGCTGAGCTTGGGGTCAGGGTGTGGGGAGAGCGTGGAGGTGGTTGTTTAAGTGAAATCGCAGCTTCCTGGAAAGCTGAGACTCGAGTCCCCATCTCCTGCTGTCATTCATATGCCTGGGATGAAGCTGTACACAGCACAGATTAAAAGCACAAACTTTGCAGTGAAACACATCTAGCTGAGCATCCCTGGCCCAATCCTGCATTAACTGTGCCGCTTCCAGCAATTATGTAACTGTTGGGACTTCAGTTTCTCCATCCAACATGGAGAGTTAATTCCAACATGTACAGCATTAGAACTTGTACTAGCCAAATTGTGTAAGTGGCCTACAACTCTACCAACAAATGAGTGAATAAAGAAGATGTGAGGTTCATACATTGTGGAGTACTACTCTGCCATAAGGAAGGATACATCTGAATCATTTGTAGGAAAGTGTTTGAACCTTGTGATCATAATGTTAAGTGAAATAAATCAGACAAACTTAAATATTGCATAACTTCACACTCATGTGAGAAATCCAAGGCACAAATAAAGGGTAAAATAAAAGATGGATAGTGGGAAACAGGGAGATGGATCTTTTGCAAATAGTATGGGGAGCTAGAGATCGAGGAAGGGGGGATAGAGCAGGAAGGGATGTGTTACGTATATGTATCTACTTCTTAGGCTGAATATAGCCATTATGCACTGCAAATGTGTTAATAAAAATTTTAAAACAGGTTTAATTATAGTGTTGTAATTCTGAGTATCAGGCAAACATACATGATAGTGGGCCAGCCAGATAGCTTAGTAGATTAAAGCACCTGCTTAGGCAGATGCAGGGACCAGGGTTCGATCCCTGGCATGCCGTGCCAGCCCCACCCCCGGGGCATGCTGAGACAGCAACTGAGACCGGGCGTGGTGGAGCGTGCCTGTAATCCCAGTGCTTGGGAGGCTGAAAATAGGAAGATCATTATGAGTTCCATCTATGTACTGAGACCCTATTGATCCTGTACTAAACAAAACAAAGCAAAAAAAAAGAGACGTGAAAACATAAATGGTAGCAATCTCATGGCCTTCTCTGTGGAGTTTTCATGTGCCAGGTGTGGCTAAGTGTGAGGACCCACAGGCAAAGTAGGCTGACTGCCTGACACAGTGCTTCTGCTCAGGCTTAACTTGGAGAGGGCAGAAAGGGCTGCTGCTGTGCTTATTGCCCAAAGACTGGGCCTGGCTGCTGGCTGAACCCACTTCTTAGCTGTGTTGCTACAACTGGACAGATCACTTAATAGTGCTCATCCTAACTCCTCATATGGGAAATGGTGACAATAAAAGCAATCTGCCTGCTACTCAAGGAAGTCTGGAAGGCCAAGGAGTTAAACTCCCAGGAAAGAGTTTAGAAGTGCTAAAGAGGGAGATGACTACTAGGGAAGGATTTGTTTTGCTGTGCTTAACCCTTGAAGGCCCAGGGCAAATGGAGTCAAGAATGGCCAGTCCAGGTTCCTGAGCTGTCTGGTTGTGAATGTGAAGCTTGGCCGGAACTTGAAATCCTCCTGCCTCAGCCTCTGAGGAAGCTGGGATTATGGACTATGTGTTTCACTAGCAGGTGAGCTGCAGTGAAAGTTTTTAAAGAAGGAAAATCATGGGACCAGATCTGAGTTTGGAGGTAGAAGATTCTGCATTTCTTTTTATGTGTCAATTTATTATTATTATTAATTTTTTTTGCAGAACTGGGGATTGGACTCAGGCCCTTGTGCTTGCCAGGCAAGCGCTTATTCTACTAAGCCATCTCCCCGGCCCCTTGCATTTTTTTTTTTTAAAGGTATACACTTTTGTTGAACTGATTTCAAGGCAGTGTGCAGGTAAGTCCTGCCACTCCTACACATAACTCACTCCCAAGGAGATGAAAAGCCTTCACACATTCCAGGTGGTGAGCAAAGGGCCATGATGGCTGATCATTCAAGATAAAACTAAACTAAAAAATGTCAAAACAAAGATGGAAATTTTGCATTATATAATTTACATGAAAGCAATTCTGTTACCTCCCTTGTACGGACTCAAGAGAAGACCAGGCTATCCTCTTAACAGAGTTGTGAGAGGCTTTGGGAGGACAAGAAACGTTCTCAACAGTGCATTTTGTAGTATGAAAAAATGACTATTTTAAAAGAAAGACCCATGTGCAAAGTCCTTAGCCACATCATGGAACTTTGTTGATGCTTACTCCAGTGGACTTCAGCCACTTTCACCATTCATTCTGTTGTGGTTCTAATGTAACACAATGTTGGTAGATTTCATATTGGTTCCTAAGGATTGCTAAGCCTTAATATTCAAGCTATGCAATGATAAGAATAAGCATGTCTTTGTATCGGGAAGCTGGTTTAAAGAAATGGTTTCTGCTTGCCAAATTGACAAGGAGTATATTGTAGTGGTGGATACAGTGTGTCCACTTGAGAAGTTTAGAAGCTTAACTGAGTCACTCAGCAGTTCTACATCCTAGGGTATAGAGGACATGCCCTAGGGTGGCTGTTTACACTCCAGAATGTTGTAATTGTTCATTCATTGTGTCAACTTGAGAAATTTAGTAGTTTTGAAATGATGAGATTATTTCCACATCACACTGAAAATTGGAGTAAGCAGAGTTTTTAAAAAAGATATAGCCAGGGTCTGAAAGTGCTTCCCAATCCTTACAGACCAGAAACACATCTGGCCTTGTTCTTTGTTTTGTATCTGCTTAAATATCTTCTTGGTTTCCCTGACAATCACAATGGAATGTGTAGTTGTTGACTCAATAAGTCATGGGATTCTTCTTTGTAATTAGTTCTGTTTTCCTCTTATCTCTTTTATGTTTACAACATCCTAACAAGGCTGGGGAAGGATTGAAGGAGTGACAACATCTTAACAAGGGTGGGGAAGGATTGAAGGAGTGACAACATCTTGGCAAGTCCAGAACATTCGTGGTGACTGATGGAGCAGCTAGACTTGCCATCTTCTGCTTTCTGATCTGCATCTGCTGGAATGTGGAATGGGGCTACCAGTCCACATGGAGCTCCTGTACTCAGCGGAGCAAAGATTTTGATCTTCACATTGCTAGGAACCAGGATGGACATCTCTCTACCCCATGCAGAAATGCCTTAGTACTTGACTGCACTCCGATAGGATCTTCTTAAGGCAGTCTGTCAGGGTCCAGCAAGCCGGGTCTAGAGCCAGGATGGTGTGGCAGAGGGCAAACATCTGGCAGATGGGCACAATGTAGGTGACCCCATCGCCAGAGTTCATCACAGTGCTGCTGGTATGGCCTGAGGCACAGGGAAAGCATAGCCTGGACGGCCAGGTGTGTGGCTGGGGTGCTGGAGACCTTTCAGTGCAATTTGGGTCATCTCCTTGTAGTTAACCTTGGGGTTCAGGGGGCTTTGATCAGCAACACAGGTGTTGCTGTGGGCCTACACACAGCTTGTAGAAAGTGTGGTGCTAGATCTCCTCCACGTCATCTGAGTGACAGTGGAGACAATGGTGACAATGCTGTGCTCTATGGGGTGCTCTGGGGTGAGGATGTCTGTCTTGCTCTGAGTCTTACCACTCATGTTTGAGTCTCATGCCTATCATCAAGCCCTGGTGCCCTATGATGAAACAGATGGCCTGGGAGTACAATATTTTCTATAAAGTTGGCCTTGCACATGTTAGAGCCATTGTTAGTGGTGAACACAATAATGCAGGCATCCACGGTGAGTTAGGTGATAGGTGTGAGCTACTGTGGACAGAGCTGTGAGAGCCTGAGACTGGCCAGGACTCAATCTCAGTAGTTGGAGTGCACAATTCTGAGTACTCATGGAGGATGGACTATGCAGCTGAATCTAGGGACAGAGGCTCCAGGGAGGGGCAACAAGAACTCTTTCCTTGGCCAAATTATAGTGAGGCTCCTTGCAGTCTTCTTCTCAAGCAAGCTTCCTCTTTGGGCCATGCAGCCTACTTCCCCAGCCCCAGCCTCATTCCTAATCAAGTTCCTTATAGTCATTTTCCACCCATTGACTCCCTTGCATGCCCATTAGCCACAAGTCCTCAGCTGAGCAGAAATCAGTGTAGTCCTATACTGCAGTCTCTCTCTCCTATTGCCATGGCCCACAGACAATCTGTCATGCTGATTTCACTTTGACAGGAGGCAAATGCCACACCAAGTAGCTGCTGCTGAGGTCTAAGAGGATGGACTGCAGAGGCCACCATCTGTAGGTAAATTCCAAGGCTTGGCTGCAGGATTGGGAGAGGAAGGAGACCATGAGCCATGGTGGGCTTCCAGGTGGAGCCGCGGGGAATTGGAGAGGCAGGGTGGCTTTAGCAGGAAAATTAATTTGCTTTTGGATATTGAACTTGGTCTGTTTGCCTTGGGTGAAATCCCTGTGGTGCCTTCCTGCCACATACCTCCTTGTTGTGTTTCCCTTCCCTTTCCCAAGGCAACCACTGGGTTCCATCTGGGCCTCATCCCCTGATCAAAGTACTCATGTCCCTGTGCTCCTGGATGTCGTGTGGGTGATTTAAAAGCTAAGAGGGGCTAAGGATGTAAGGAGGCCTCCTTTCCTTAGCAGATATATTTGTACTTTAACAAGGGCATTTAGAAAGGGGTTTCCTCAAAAAACAAACAAAAAACATTGAAAAAAGTTTACAGAGGCCACTAGGCTAATGACAGAGGTAGGATACTTAACAGTAGTTCTCAGAACAAGAGAACTTTGGAATCAGACAAAATCTAAGTTCAAATTTAGTCTCAGAAGAGCCTCGGATCTGGACTTGGTGGTGTCAGTGAGGGCATTGTCATCTCCTCTTAGGCCAAGCTTACCCATCCTCAATGTTGTTATCTCCCCTTAAGAGCCATGCTTGCCCAGACCCTGCTCCTTCGGGTATTGCTGAGCAGAGGCACAGACATGGAACATCCCCATCGTGGTGTGAGCAAGCCTGGAGCTGAGAGGCCCACCTATACTGTGCCCTCCCTCTGAGCGCTCATGGCCCCGCCTTCCTCTCCCCAGACTTTGATGTGTGCTGGATGTGTGGTCTGAGTTCTCACTGCAGGAGGATTCCAGCAGCAAAGCTGTTGTTTCTAAAGGTGAGTGTGGAGGCCCACGCTTGCTGTGCAGCAAGCCAGGAGCAGCGGAAGCCAGGGCTGGTGGAAGATGGCCCTATAATTAATCCCCCATCATTCTCACCACCATTGTCTCATCCCCATTGAGATCAGCCAATTAGCGGTTCCCAGCTCTTCTGTGTGGCAGCCACTTATTAGAGAAGACAAAGGCAGCATTGATTCCAATTTGTCCTGCATTTGGCTGTCTCTGAAGTTAAAGATTGCACTTGGGTAGCAGCACTAGAGAAGAAACACAGGGGCAACGTAGAGAGAGCACCTAAAATTAGTTGGCATAATTTTAGATCTATTGTGAGGGAGTAAACTAAATATAAACAGAAGAGAGAAGAAAAATCTGCGTAATGTTAATTACCATAAGCATTAAGTACCCCAAAATGAGGCATACAATTTGTTTGGTGACACTCTGATAATTAAATCATCTTCTCTCATTGAGTCTCCTTCCACATTGTTATGGAGCCTGGAGCTTCCCAAGTAGTTTCCTTTGGCCCCAAGAGGTGCTCAGAATCTGTCTCCAGGTTTCTCTTGGGTGCAGGTGAGCTGTGCTAACTTGCTGGCCCCTTGAGTGATTGCCTGGGTTCTGAGATACCAGGAAGAGGTAGGTTGAGGTCTGGGTTGACATCGACAGGAAGAGGGCTTATTGCTCATCCATCTGTCCATCCATCTATCCACCCTTGTTCATGTACTTTTTTCATGAGAGTGTTTACTGTGCATCTTCTGACAAATTTTCTTGTGTGAGACATATAAATAAATAAGATACAACTTTTGCTCTTTTCTAAAAAAAAAAACCCTCTTTAGTTGAAAATGTATGACACCTGCATGCATATATGTATATAAAAGTACTAGTAATATATTGACCAAATGCCCTATAGTGGAAGTATAACCAAAGTGTCTTGCTTTTCTTTTCTTTTCTTTTTTTTTTTGGTACTGGGGATCAAACTCAGGACCTTGCTGCTACTGGGCTATTGAAAGTGGTTATATCTTGTCGATTCAGTTGCGGTAATTTGTACCTTTCTAGGAATCTGCCCATTTCTTCTGTGTATTCTATTCTGTGTAGTCTATCCTTGTCTTGTACCAGATCTAAGAGTAAAAGATTTCAGTTTTTCCCTATTTAGGATTATG
>NDGM011205210.1:0-12539 GCA_002564305.1 Octomys mimax | reverse complement strand
AGCACCACATGCCAGCCAGCCCCACCCCCAGGTGGGCTGAGCTGGCCATACACACACACACACTCTCTCTCTCTCTCGCTCTCTCCCTCTAAATAAATAAATAAATGTTTATAAAAGATCACTCATTAAATCTTGCTTTAATTAATATAGCAATGATGGCATATATGTACAATAAGAGAATAATTTCATTAATACTTTCGTGTCTACCATCCAGATTAAGAAATAAAATATGCCCATTAACTTTATATGACAAAAAAAAAAAAAAAAACACCTTTCCAAGGGCTCTGTGAGCCAGCATTCCAGAATTCAGAACTGGGACAAGTCCAAAGAGAAGAAAACAACTGCAGCCGCCATCCTGCTGGGTTTCTGGAAGAGCGATAGGGACAGTCTATGGAAGAGAGCCCTGCTAACCACGTGCAGAGTGAGGTGGGCACGGAGTCCACTCGCTGCGTTGACCACTGTGGCGCACAGGACGGCTGGCGGCCGCGTCACGGGGGAGGTGTCAGAGCACGTGCAGCGCGGCTCACCAGCGCGGGGTGCATTCTGGGCAGAGATCACGAAGGACAGAGCAGTTCCGGCGCTCAGGATCCCTCTTCCTCAGGCCTTTCCGTAGTTCCTGAGGGGGATGCGCCACCCTTAAGGCTAACAGCATTCGTGACACGACTTCCAACAACTGCCAATCGAATTTCCAGCCCCCAGAGCTTGGAGCCAAGAGGTAGACTCAGGGCCAACGAGCTGCTCCGGAATGGGGCATGGCAGATGTCACCTAGGCTCTGTCTTAGCCACGGGCATCCGCATGTGCAGCGCAGTCTCGTTGCTTTGTGCTGGCCAAGGAGCACTAACTGAGGATGCTCTGTGCGCCTGACAGCAGGCCACACACCGGCAGCACAGGCCTGCGGCTGGAGCTCGGCCTCCAGCTTGAGTGGAGGCAGGTGGGCGCGCCCCTGACGGCCGGGCCCTGCGTGAGCTGCTCAGGCGCACGTCCAGGTGCACGCCTTCCATGCCACCGCGCAGGTGAAGTCAGAGAGAGGCCTCTGGACAACCTTGTGCAGCAGCCACAGACAGCCTCATTTTAAAAAATAGAAAGTGGAAGTTTATAGCGATGCTGATGGAATTTGCACTAAAGCGCTAACATTCAATTTGACTTAAAACTCTTGGCTACATTTCAACAGGAATTTAGTAGGCACGAGATTTTCTTTTCATTCTGACATGAAGCTTAGGCTGGTGGATAATATTTTAACAGTAAAATTTAACTCCTTGAGTAAAGTTTCTTAGCAACTCGACATTATCTACATACAAGGAGTGATGGGAATATATGTGGAATGTTTCAACATCTTAAATGCATCATCAAATGCACAGGGCCACTAATGCCCCTCGAGGCACCTCCCGCACTTTGAACGAGTGCTTTTGAAGCTGATGTATGAGAGGCGTGCTTACCTAAGCTATTGATGTCTGCGAGCAACTGACGGTCTCTAAAGATGCAGCTAAATGCCATAATGCTCACTGCTATCCAGTAATATTGTGAAAACAGAAATGAGACTACAAAGATTAAAGCATATTGAAATTGTAAAAGAATATGGAACTATAAAGATGTGATGGAAGAACACACGTGGCAAGCTGAGAACTGCTAGGACTCCTGTAGAACTGTGTGTTTGGGGACAGCTACTGTTGGAGACACAGAAAGAATGCTCAAATTCTAATTTTTTCATCTTGTCCACGTATCTCTCAAAATGACATGTTCATCTGAACACCATATGCTTACATGAGAAAACATATAGACTCTGCTTTTTCAAAATATCGGTACTATTGCAGAGAGCAGAGAGCATACTGCTTTACTCTAAATATCATGTTGAAATAGAAAAACTTTGTAAAACATTGAACGATTTAAAGAAAGATGAACTTACTGTAAATTTAGCAAATAATTTAATTTAATTTTGCTGTGCTTCCTCTGAAGTTTTACAAATAATGATTATCGTACAGGCATATTCTACCTGCCCAGAAAATAATCTTACTGAAGATAAATGGCCTCTTTGAAATTCTGGTGCTGGGTAATCTTGGAGAAGTGTACACTGACCAAATCAGAGAGAGAAAGCTAGAGTTTAGTTTAGTTCAGTCTGTTTACAGAGCCCTTATAACGGACCTCTCAGTGAGAATCACTCTTTCACTATTATCATTTAGTTAGTTAGCTTGTTTGTTTGTTGATAATTATTGAGACAAGCTCTCACTATGCATAGTGAGAGCGCCCCCATATGGGCTGGCCTTGAACTCACGGTGACGCTCCTGCCTCAGCCTCTGCAGTGCTGGGATCACGGGCGTGGTCACCAAGCCCAGCTCTCTTTTGCTATTGCCTGTCTATAGATCCACTCAATTCCAGCTCGCTTGTCCAACTCCTTTCCAAGTGAGCACAGTGGAGCCGCGGGAGCCAAGGGTAGGATAAGGGCCCGGCCTTGGGCTCTGGTGGAAAGTGAGGGCAGTCCCTTCCATGCCGGAGTGTGGGCCTCTGGGGCTGTGGGCGAGCAGCGGAGCAGAGTCAGGGTTTGTGGGACCAGGAAAGTGCTGAGAAACCCGTGCAGCGGGGGCGGGCGAGGGGCGCTGGCCTGCATGCCTGCCAATTGTCCTTGTGTAAATGCCCCTGCCTTGGCTGATTTCCAGCTGCCATTGTACCGCTACTGAGCAGGGAATCTGTGACCTCTGTTGGCTTCCTCGAGCCAGGACAGCCCAGCCCCTGCCCAGTGCTGGAGCAGGGCCATGATGGTCAGAAAAGACCATTCTAACCAGGACCGTAAAAGAAGCACCGCAAGGTTTGCCTTGAGACCATCCTTCCCATCTTCCCATCCCCAAAGCAGATATCTGAAAGCCATAACTGGAAGCCTTCCTCCTCGGGAGCATGGCCCTCCCCTGGGAGACCCACAGCCTTTCACGGCCTCCTCCCCCTCGGGCAGGAGCTGCCTTCCTTGGTACTTGGTACTCAGGTGGTTTCTTTTCCACTTTCTGTATTTTTAAGAATACAATTGTTGTTATAGTCACTTCATTTTCTAGATGAACGTAGTTACTTTATGTTTTCCTGACTTTCTTAGTATGAAGGTAGTTCAAGAAATGTAGCACTTTTGCTGACTTCTTTGCTAGCTGTAGGACTGCAATTCTTGTACGGTCTATGCCCTACACGGCCAATGAGTCTGGCCACTGTGACATCATAACACGCATTTCCTGCATGTTGTGGGCTCACCAGCCACGGGAGCGTGCAGAAGACGTGGGTCTCCAGCTGCATTCCCATCTGGAAGGAAGGCCAAGCAGGTTCGCACCAGAAAGGCCTTAGACCCAGGAGCTCTGTGTATCTTTCTCTAGTAAGGCTGCCTTCAATGTATGTCATAGAGCCATGCGTGACACCAGTAGAGGCATCTCAACTGATGAAAGCGGGCGCATCTTGGAGGCTTCATTCCACCACCACCACCCCGGTCCCTCTGTGGGTGGCAGAGCTGGGGCTCAGCTCCCAGCCCACTGCTGCACAAAAGCACACTCGGCACGAGGACACAACCCAGTCGCTCTCCATGGAGCTTTTCCAGCTCATCTGTAAGTAGTCCCACCCCAAAGGTGGCCTCTTGCTCTCACAAGTGTGCCCAAGTGAGCTGGCAGGGTAGGTTTGCTTGCTGTCAGTGAGGAGTGACATGAAAGGCTCGGTGTGGCCGCGCATGCCTGCCTTAAAGTGCTGCCTGCAGATTATTTGGCAGTGACAGAGCCCCAAATGCAGCAGGCAGGGGCGGGGTGGGGCTTCTGCTAAGAGCAGCATTTCCTGTAGAGGGAGAACCAAGCGGTGTCTAGAGCGGCCACGTCAATGGGCACTAGGTGACCTTAGTGAGACAGCAAGGTATTGTTAAACTTTTCTTTCCTACCCAAGTGTTTTGGTTTTTTTCAAAAAGTTCCCAGAGTCCGGAGAAGAACCTTCATTCTTCAAATAATCAATCAGTTCATATATTACTTTAAATAGGTATGTTAAACATCCCATTCATTAAGAGCATGTTGAACAAAAGTATTGGGGATTGACAAACTGGTGTTGTAGAATCATCTTCCTGATAAGCCCAAGTGAGAAAAGAGGCCTGCGTTCCGCATTCAAGCAATCAGGCGACAATACCCAGTGACACTGGCTCATGAAGAGTAGAAGGATGCGCTTAGAAAGTTCAAAGGAAAGTAAGTGCCAACAAAATGAGAAGCCTCACTTCTACAGAGTCACAGTGGGCCACACGGGGACGATGACAGCATTGTGACATATGAAAGATCTAAGAGTAATTTTCTCTTGACAGCAGTATGAATTATCCAAGACAGGCTAACAAAGATTGCAGAGAAGAATAAAAAGTCACAAAGTTGGAAATCCCAAGGTCAGAACCTCACGGCATCTCAATGAAATCACTAGGTGTCATTCAACTTTAGTTGATGGCAATAAAAGAAGCCAGCAGCATTTGGCACGTGCTTGTCCTTCCAAAAGTCAGAACAGAGAAGCAGGCAGGATCCATGCAGTTTTCCCAAACTGACCACAGAAACGTGTTTTCCTGAGACTCGTTGAGCCTGCCTTTTGAAAAATGTGGTAAGCAAGTGTCATGTCTGCTTTTGTTGTAGCTGAGACAAAAACACTCAACACACAAAGTTAAAGAAGGGAGAGCTTATTGCGGCCCATAGACTGTGGAGGTTTCAGTCCACGGTCAGCTGACTCCTAGGCTGGGCCGAGTGGCACAGTGGTGTCACAGGGGGGCAGCAGTCCAGGGCAGGGCGGGCAGGGGCCGGAGCATAGCAGAAGCAGTGGTGGCGGCAGGCCGGGCTCCTTCTCGGCCTTCGTGTCCCACTGGAGGGGCGAGCGTGCTGATCAGTGCCCCGGTGCCCTGGGGAACCTTCTGTCACCCACACCCAGAGCTAGGCTGAGCCCATCTAGGTGTCACGCACGCTTTGACCCAGTACCCCAGCCTCAGTCCACAGCCATGCGTTCCAATGCAGGGTCCAGCCTGCACTTGGGTCTGGGCACAGTCTCAGGGCCACTCCCTGGAAAGGAGTGCAAGAAGGAAAGCAGCAGCTCGGCCAGAACTGCACGAGGCTGGCAGTTGCTAGATACAGCTCTGTCCTTCTCCGTGATTTCCCACGCACTAGAAGCATTTACCCATCGCGCCCGAGACACCCGGGCAATCCCTGCGCATCCAAGCCCAGCCAGAGGACTGTCCCTGGGATCCCTGCGCTCCTCAGGCCACCCCTGCTGCTGCCTCTGCAGCATCTCTGGCCGCCGCCTCACCCGGGCGATTGCTCACGCCAGCCGGTGTGCTGAGCCTGACCTCGGTGCTTTTTAAAATCTAGCATGCACTTTCAAAAGTGACAGGGTGGACTGTGCCCTTCGGTGCGCGGCACAGAGCCCCCGGCCTGCCGGCTCCCTCTGCCCCCTTGGGCGGTGCTGCACGGTGGCCGCCTCCGGAGTCGCCCCCAGTCCTGCACACGCGCTCTAGCTGTTGCCTGCTTGCTGCCTGCTGGGGTGCACGCTGGCTGCGGCTGCTTCGGAGGGAATCAGGGCAGAGGAGAAAGCAGAGCCAGATGGTTGTGGTTTCATTCTGAGGGGCGAAATGCACCGCAAATAGCAATGTTGTCGGCTGGTTTTCATAGCTAAATAATTGCTCTGTGGCGAAAAATCTGTGGTAATTTATTAATTAATTTTACAAACATATAATTGAAGTTCACACTTGGCTCAAGGAGGAATGAAGCAGTGTGTACAACTGTGGTTAAACATTTGAAGGAAAGTTTGTCCTGGGAAAGACACGTTGCAACTGACCTGCTTGGTGTCATGAAGAGCAATCTTGTGGCTTAGGACATGTTTGAGCTATTCCACTGAATGCAGACACCCCGACCTCAGAGATTACAGCAGAGCCCACGGATTCTCAGAGATTCACTGCTGTGCCTCAGGCCTGCTCAGGGAAAAAGAATCTATTTGGTTCTGTTATTTTTCTAAGTATGAAATGAAATCGCCTTAATGATAGAATCTTAGGAAGCAGATGAAAACAATCCACAGAACTACTTACAAGTAGCTCTTAAAATGTTTTCTTATATTTCTTCTAATTTTCCTACATATAGATGTACACATTTCTAATAAGATATACTGTATGTGTAGTTTTGTAATCTGATCTTTGTCATCTATTAATGAATTTTAAAATATTTTTCCATCATTAATTTTTCTTTATAAAATACAGTTTACTGTGAAAGGGAAGGAAATTGTTCAGTGGGAAGGAAAAACTAGGATGAGGAAAAGGACAAATGAAAGAAGAGAAGATACTACATCCTCAATTCCTGCTGGTCTTTTGAAAGAAGGAGTTAGTGCTTAACTTTTTTCTACTCTGTTTTTTTTTTTCTCTCTATTGAATTTCTAATGACTTCTTTGTTATTGTTGTATTTTTTTTAAATGAATCTTACACATTTACATCTGGTAATCTGAACAACTAATTTAAAGATAACACCAGGCCTGCCAGATAGCTCAGTGGATTAAAGGGCCTGCTTAGGCAGAGGCAGGGACCTGGGTTCGATCCCCGGCATGCCATGCTGGCCCTGCCCCTGGGGCACACTGAAACAGTGATTGAGACTGGCAATGGTGGCACACGCCTGTAATCCCCCCGCTTGGGAGGCTGAAAACAGGAGAATCACTATGAGTCTGATCTGTGTAATGAGACCCTCTAGACCCTATACTAAATATATAAAAATAAATAAATAATAAAGATAGCATCATGTAATACAGTAGCCATTGTTGAATTCTTACTACTTTGTTTAGTGAAATATTGTATTATTTGTTTTTTTAACCAATGCTTTTATTCTTTAAAAAATAAAATAAATTAAATAAAAATAAGATAGATTTTATTTCCAAGCTATGTTTTAAAAAACACATTGATGATATGTTTGATAAATATTCCCAAATTTGCTGTCAGGTAAATTGGTAGAAAGCTGCATCCACTAACTTCTTACCAGTTGTTCTACATGAGATTCGCATTTTCCTGGAGTGTCTCAAAAATTGAGATTGAACTCTGCACAGCTACAAATGTTTTCTCAATTTGATGCTTTTAGCTTGCTATTAAGGTTGAACATTTTAATTATGCTTATATAACTGTATCTTTTTTAAAAAAAATTAGTAAGGGTTTACAAGGTCTACAGGGTCTCACTATATAGATTGGACTCGTAGAGACCCGCCTGTGTTCAGCCTACCAAACTGCTGGGATTACAGGCACGCACCACCATGCCCAATCTCAGTCGCCTTTTCAGCACACCCTGGGGGCAGGCCCAGCACGGCAGGCCTGAGGTCAATCCCCAGGCACTGCCTCTGCCTAAACAGGCACTTTAATCCACTGAGCTATATGGCCGGCCCTTATCTGTATAACACTTATGTGTGTACAAATAAGTTATTTTCCAGGAATATGTTCCTCTTTCAATTTTTGTAAGGAACCAACACATTAGTGACTTGTCAGGCATTCATGACTTAAGCAACTAACAGTAAAAATTTTGTCATTGATGATTGATTGATTGGCTTGTGGCAGGCTCTCGCTGTGCAATTCAGGCTGGCCTTGAACTCACAGCAATCCTCCTGCCTCAGCCTCCTGAGTTCTGGGATTTTGGCATGTGAGATTTCATCTTTTAACTTAAATCTACTAAGTATTTTCTTTTCAGTGGCTGCGTTGTTATGGTTGCATATTGTTCTCATTACATTACATAAATCCTCACCCATATTTCCTTTACTCTGCACATGATTTAAAATTTTATGTTTAGCCTTGAATTAACACCTGAAGTAACTTACCTTTTAAAAAAGCATCATGTTATTAAAAATGATCTGGTTACATAAACACAGTATTGACTGGAGGGTGTTTTGTTCACTCCCAGATTTCAAACTCAATATTTCCTACTTACAAAATATCTTTGTGTGCACTTTGATCTACCGGTAGGTTTTCTACTCATACATTATTTGTTTAATATATTTTCTAATTTCTCATCGCCAGTCACATTTTTATGTCATTTTTGTCGTCATTTAATTCTGATGGTGCATGTCCCCTCTTTTCATTGACAACATCACGCAGCATCCGTGGGGCGCCTCACCCCACTGCTCCAGCTCCTGTCCCGCTAGGCTTTTGCTCTGCTGAGCAGCCTTGTACCTCCACACGTTACAAGTCTCGCACGATATTATTACCAGGTTTTCTTTAGACAATGCTTTTTTAAAAGAGATTGTAAAAGCCATATTGTCTGTTCGCACACATTCACCATTGCTCAGCGCCTCACTAATCCGTGCAGACCCAGATCACCATCTGGCATTAATTTTCTGCTGCCTGAAGACTTCCTGTAATAAATCATGCAAGCTGTGTTACCAATTTAAACAGCTGTGTGTGTGTGTGTGTGTGTGTGTGTGTGTGTGTCCCTGAATGTATTTATTTGACCTTTACTGTGAAAAATGTTTTCTTTCTGCCAGGCATGGTGGTATACCCCTGTTGTCCCAGCATTCTCGAGGCTGAGGCAGGAGGGTCACTGCCAGTTCAAAACCAGCCTGAGCTACTTCATGAATCCAAGCAGCCCAGACTACATTAAGAGGCTGTCTCAAAAAAAATTCTTTCTGCCTCCATCATCCTGGAATTCCCCATACCCTGTCGCTCTCCCCTCGGGCTTGCATCACTCCTGAGAGAGCAGATCCCCTTCTTGTCCCTGCTTTTGCTTTACTTGCCTGTCTTTGCTTTTCACACTGAAAAGCTTTTCTCTGCCTTTGTGCTTTGTTTTTACTGAGGTATAGTTGACAAATTCAATGGTATACGTTTAAAGTGTGAAATCTTAAGATGATAAACATATACGTGATGAACTAATTATTACATCAATTTATTCACTGCATCCATCTCTTCAAGCAATTACCTTTTCGGAGGTGAGAACGCCTGAGCTGGATCATCTTAGCAAGCTTGAGAATGCAGCACGGTATCCACGGCCACCGTCACCGCTCTGCACACTGGATCCTCAGCACCTGCTTTTCTCTTGAGCAAAAGCCTATTTTCACCCAAGCGTCCCATCTCCTTCCACCCTCATCCCTGCAGTGAGCCTTCTGCCTCCGTCGGTTTGCTCCTTATGTTCCTTTGAGATCCTACATATTAGTGCGAGCATGCAGTGTTCACCTTTCTTTGTCTGACTTAAGTTAACAAAACGTCCTCGACCTCCACCCGTGATGTTGCAAACAATGGGTTTTCTTCTGCATGAGCTGGATATTTTAGCTTATGTCCTCTGTTCTTTGTCCATTCATCTAGCCACAGATACTTAGGGTGTTTCGATGCCTTGGCTTTGTGAAGGATGCTACAAGGAACATAGAAATGCAGATTTGTGACATTCTGATTTCATTGCTTTTGTATGTATATCCAGAAGAGAAATTTCTCAATCACATGCCAGCTTTGTTTTCAATTTTTCTTAATTTTTTTGAGTACTCTTCACATTGGTTTCCATGAGGGTAGTAGCCACTTACAGTTTCTGCAGCGAGGTCTGCGCTGTCTACCTGCTCAACGGTGCTTGCTGCCCTTTGGCTGCTTAACATCCAGCAGCTGGCAGGTGATCTCTTCATGTGGCTTTAACTCGAATTTATCAATAACTGGTGATACTGGCTGCCTCTTCATGCTTTCGTATGTGCTTTGGGGGCAAGCCCAGCCCTGGCCTCTTCTCTTTCTTTGGCTCTTCTGGTCCTTTTATATCAGCATCTGTGGTATGAGAGAAGCATGCCTGCTTATATCTTTCAAGCACAAACTTGTCATTGGATTTCACTATGCACCAGTAACTTCTCCTGAACAGAGACATACAAAGAATCATTACTTGCTTTCTTGTGACTGGAGGTGTCCCCAGGCACCTGAGCAGCAGGACGTGGCCGTGCCCTGGCCCAAGCAGGCTCAGCACCGTCTCAAGCACTGGGTGCCATTGTCACTGCACCCAGTGCTGTAGTAGTGGCAGCGGAACAGTAAGGCCTGGCTTATGAAGGCTGGATGTCAGAGCTGGGAGATAATGTGTATTTCACAAGCAAGAACGCTTTTGGACATCACGTGCCAGTCAACCGCAGCAGCTTATTCCTGAAATGACTGCTCCATCAGTTTGCATACTTCCATCCTCCCTTTTGCAAAGTAGAACTGATGAATCATTTACTGAAGTGTGTGGTGGGAGGCACTGGGCAAGCGAGACTGTGATTGCTCTTAGAGTTTTTGGGCAGACGGGTAGCACGAGAACACCATGCTCAGACACACAGCTGGCAGGAGAGTTGTCAAGGTTGCATGGTAGGGA
Source organism: Octomys mimax (assembly GCA_002564305.1). Lineage (NCBI taxonomy): Eukaryota > Metazoa > Chordata > Mammalia > Rodentia > Octodontidae > Octomys > Octomys mimax. The sequence goes on along the minus strand of NDGM011205210.1, from coordinate 2,249 downwards.
AGGCCCAGTGTGCCTGAAGAAAGCCATCAGGGTTCCACTGGTTGCTCTGGGAGAGTCATCACCATAAGAAATCATTCCTGTTCTGTGGAGACCCATTCTCACACACACACAAAAAAAATGGTGCTTGAGAAAATTCAGGCCACCAAGAACAGAGTCCAGGTCCTCAGGGGTGGAAATGGGCAGTCGGAGTCTATGGTCCCCACGGGCTCTAGTGCAACATAAATCTGGACTGCCCTGGTTTTCAGAGCTTAGTGAGAGGTGGGATAGATGCTGCTAATGCTTTGGGACTCATTCATGAAGGGAGAAGACAAGAAAACTCATTGTTAGTGGCTCAATCACAAAGTAGGAGCCAGGACCAAGGACTTATAAAAGTTTGTGTGTGGGAGCTCAACACCCACCCACCCAGGCTCTGTGGGACCTGGATCCTTTCAGTGGGAGAAGTGGCCCTCTTTCACAGAAGATAATATAAACTTGTAGGTATAAAAGTGACATGAACGTTAGGATGACAAAAACACAATCAATATCTGGAAATTACTCTCCTGGTTGCTTCATAATCAATTTACCAACTTGGTCCCAGTTGTGCACCCCGATTTCCTCTTTCACCTAGGAAATGCTGTGCCAGGAGCTGCTCCCACCTCTCAGGAGTTCCACAGGAGAAAGGGGCCTTGAAGTTCAATTGTCCCCATCTTCCCACAACTCTATCTACTTAGGGTTCAACATAATGCAGGTCATGAGTGGCTAGACTTTCTATATAATATTTTTGGTTTTGTGTGACAGGATCTCACTACATAGTTCAGGCCAGCCGTGAGGTCAACATGTAGCCAAGGCTGGCCTCAAACTGGCAGTGATCCACCTGCCTCAGCCTCCCAGATACTGGGATGACAGTCCTCTATCACCACATCCAACCACATTTTTATTTTAAAAGGACAGACAGTGAAGATCCAAGTCCTGGGACTCTAGATTTTAAAAACCAGAGACCTGGGAATCATCTAGACTGAATATAATACTTTAGTTTCAGTCAAGTGAACCTTCAGGAGTTGGGGTGTTGAGGATATAAAAACCAGAAACCTTTGCCTGGTGCTTTTCCTAGTATAGCCCAAGTCCAGCTGCCAGCCAATTCTACTCATACTTCTCTTTATGACAGACCCAAAGCTACACCTCTGAGAAAATATATTGTTTATTGTGCTTTGGTCAGTTATTTAAATATTTGCCAAGAACTGCCCATCCAACTCCACTCTGTTGTCTGCCTGTGTCTGTCTCTCTCTGAATAAGATCCACGACAATTGAAGAGATAGAGCTGTCTCCGAGGCATTGTCTTGTATCCATCTGGACAGATTTGGGCCACTTTCCTGCTTTCTGTCTGCAGCTGTCTAATTTTTCAATCTGCTTGACAATGACAGAGCTGCACTTTCTGGGTTCCTAAGCTGGACTGATGTTCAAAGCTCCCTGAGGAAAATGGCTTTGCCTCAGACCCAGTTCTGAAAGGCCCCCATTTCCTACTGCTGCTGCCCTCTCTTTTCTGGAAGGGAGCTGTGTGGTGATGACACTTCCCAGCGAGCTCCAATGTCCTTGGCACCTACTGCCTCAGAGTGAGACACTTGACCCCAGTGGATTAGGTGGAGCAGGAGTGCTCCGAAGGCCGCGTGGGAAGTGCTTGGTCCTCAGGCAGCAGTGCTGGGAGGTGTTAGCATCTGTGAAAGGCAGGGGTTGGAAGGAAGCCCTGGGGTCACTGGGGGACAAGCCGTGGGAAAGAACTGTGGCATCCCAGCCTCCCAAAGTCCCCTGCGCCCTGGAAGGGAATGCGCTACTGCCCCAGTGTCTCCTTCACCACCGCCATACAGGCCTCCGAGAAGCGCAAAGTCATGGGAACCCTGGACTGCAATCCCATGAGTCAGAACCAAAGTAAAGTACAGGTTCTCTTATGTCCTGAGTCCTGACCTTGTCAGATACAGAAATTACATTTCTTGTTGTATAGGTCTTGCTTTATCTTGGTCTTAACCATCCACCAGAAGAGTATAAATTGGGGGCCCGGGGAGATGGCTCAGTGGAATAAGCTCTTCCCTGGCAAGCGTAAGGGCCTGAGTTCAATCCCCCATTCCGCCAAAAAAAACAAAAAAAAAAAAAATGAGGTATAAAAAGTAAAGCCATGTGAATGTGCTGAGCTGTGAAAGGCTCAAGTCAACAACTTCTGACATTGGCAGTCCTACGGATAACCCACTACTATTATGAACTACTGGACTATATTGGAT
>NDGM011205199.1:1824-17710 GCA_002564305.1 Octomys mimax | reverse complement strand
AAAAAAAAAAAAAAAAAAAAAAGACTTCCTGTACAAAATGCCACTAGCCTCTCTGCCAAGAAACACTGTGAATGCTGTCCTTGGGTACCCAACTGTCCAAGTGAGAAACCTCGCCATTATCAAAGATCCATTCCTCTCCCTTTTTCTCCACCTCACCTAGCTAAGCTCCCACTGATGCGGCCTCCTAAATATTTCTCAAACTAACGTCCTTCTCTTTATTTCCAAATCTTCCTCTTGTCTCTTAACTAAGCTCCATGCTTTGGTTCGCAGAAACTCTGCCTGCCAAATGTGTGTCAGGCAGACCGAACGTGCTACTGAGTATTTGTTGACTGAACGTGTTTTAACTCCCGTCACTGCTTTCTCTTCTTTAGTAAGAGGGAGCCTTCCAAAATGCGTACTTACTCAGGTTACTTGGGTTCTTTTAAGCCCTACATACTAAGCTCTGCCATATTAAAGATAAACAGCACTTTAATATAGAACACAAACCCCTTGTCTGCCCTTCCAGCCTCATCTCTTACTGTTCTTCCATTTGACGCCTTTGTTCCAGCTTTTGAAGACTGTCATTGAGTTCTCTGATCTCACTTTGTGTATTCTGTCCCTTGTGTCAGGAGCATCCCTTCTCACATAAATTCAGATCTAGCCAAAGTGCCATTTCCTCTGAAAACCTTTCTGTGACCGCCTCTCCCCCATCTAGCTGGATGCATCTCTGTTCCATGCCTCTATCACGCTGTACAACAATTGCTCTCTGAGCCTCCATCCCGCTAGCAGGTGGCAACCTTGCAGCTCCTGGGCAGGTGCTGTTTCTTTCATTTCTCCCTTGCCTGTGCCCACACAGTCCTTGATCCACTGTCATTTGCTTGTATGTTTGGAGAAACTTGTCTAAGACCATATAATGATGAAATAGTAAAGCTGATTAGTAAAGTCAGACCCGAAGACTCCAGTATACCTCATACCCATTTACAGCGTTTATAAATAATGAAAATAGTGGGTGGATTAATGTATTCATTTTGAAAGGAGGAAGTATCAGTGAAACTAGCAAAGAATGAGTAGAGTTCATTCCATTTCAAAAGTATCTATTAAATGCTTACTATATCCAAGAACAAAGATACTGTTTGGATGGAAGATGCATTGGTGTAAGGGATGGATTTTGCTTGGATATAATGGACAAGCAAGCATCACGCAAGGAACAACAGAGTCATGTAGGTACCTTCCTAGCCCAGTCCCACAGTGGTGATGGCCTGGCCTCAGGAACTTAGTGAGTTCATAATGCTAGAATGAGGATTAGCCAACACCAGAAATGGTCCCAGCCAGTTTCCTTGTCACTCCGTGGGGGTTGAGATGAGCTACCAAAGAAAAAAAATCATCTAAAAGGTGTAGCCAAGTTTCCTCCCATCTTGGTCAGCAGCCAGCAAAAGGGAGCCTGAGTTCCCAGGAGGAAGCCTGGTACCAGAACTTCTTGTTTATCAACAGTACCTCCTGAACAGCTTTAGTCACTGGTTTCTGTTAAAAGTTGGAAAGAGAGCTAAATAAACAACAGCTTGGCATTTCAAACACCTGGATGGCAGAGAGGCAGGGGACATCAGAAAGTCAGGAACCCAGAGGTCACTGAGACCCAAGCACTTGAGTCTGAGCTAGGGAAGCTGCATCCTCTGGGCTGTGATCCCCCTGGGAGTCCTTCAAGAACAAGTGGACAGGAAGCAGGAGCAGAGAAGCCAGACACAGAAAACAGTCTGCACTGAACACGTCACAGGTCTTCCTGCCTGCTGTGCTGAATCGCCATAACCGACCTTATTGGTTTGAAAGCTCATTGCAGAATTTTGACAGGTGCTCGGAAATAGCAAGGGGATGCTAAACCAGAAGGAGTGTGAAGTCCTGTTATGAACTGGATTTATGAAAAGGGATTGATGGGTTTTGCAAGGAGTGACTAATGTTGGCCACCAGGCCCTTGGGAAAATGTGCAAATCAAGAATGAATGGGCTGGGGGTGAAGCTCAGTGGTAGAATAAACCCAGAGCCTGGGTTTAATCCTCAACACTGAAGAAAGAAAAGGAAAAAGTAATTAATGCAAGTCAGCCAGATCAGCTAACTGTCATATCCCTGTGGATTTCCTCATTGAAGTTTTATTAGAACGATGGGATACATACACATACACATAGTAAAGTGAATTTCAGCAGAGAAAATAAACTTCATTAGTTACTAAATAGGTTGTTCTTGGAAAATTTGTGTTTATATGATCATTTTTCCTAAGAATTTAATGATTGCACATCACTTTAGTTTTTCACATCTGAGCCTATAAAATAGCATTTCAACTTTTTGTGCAAGACAGGCAGGAAAACAGTTCATTTTGCTGAGCATAAAAATATTTTAAAAATTAATTCATGTTTCATCACTGATTCTGGAAATTTAAAAATATTATATTTTCAGTGCAATTAATTGTAAATTGATCCTGATGCCCAAATTTGTCTTAGCTTGCCCATTGGACATTAACTCCTGGAGATTTTGTATTTGTGCATTCTGCATATAATGAATTAAATTCTGTTCAAAACCAAGTTGCTACAGCAAATCACTGTAAAGGCCTTGGAAAAAGAAAACATCCTCAGTGGAAAAAGTATAAACTGGAGAGTGATTAATAGTTAAGCAAGCCTTGAATTGAATCTTTAAAAGTCAGCAGGGGGAAAAAAATGAGGCAACAAAACACGTTTCTCCAAGTAGGGTTACTGTGTTTTCAGGGGTAAGTACACAAATCTTACGTATTCATAAGAGGAAGCTCCATTAAAAAGACAAATCTTGGAACCAGCTTTTGGGAAGGTCAACAGATTTAGAGTCTACTAGTCCAGGAAGGAAGGGGATTCCAAAGATAGAGAGTATCCATAGCAAACATGTCGTTTCCAACTCCCAGAGAGACTCAATCAGGAAGTGAACAGGAATTTCTAAGCCCACATTTCTTGCTCAAGGGCCACTCTCCTCTCTCACTGTCCAGGTGTTTTGGTCTTCAACACTTCCAGAGAAAGTCTCTGTTCCCCAAATGCTAACTATTTCAAGGACTTGAGATGCCAATATCTCCACTGCACTTTGTTTTGCGATCTACCCCCTTATGCTTTTCTTTAACTTAAAATGAAGCTTAATTTTGCTCTACTCTGGACTCTGACATAGATGATACTGCTGGTGTATATGCCAGAAGATTTAACTGCTAGGGCAGTGTGAGCTCTCGGGTTCAGGGCCTTGGGCGCAGAGTTCTTTCCTTGCCATGGCAACTCTATTTGAGCAGGTGTAATGATGCGTCTGAGGAATACCTGGCAGTTGGGAGTAACTGTTGCACGCCACCTTTACTCTGGATTTGGGCGGCAGGACACAGAGAGCTACTTGCATCTAAATTTGCCTCAAAAGCAGCTGGGTTTACTCTTCAGGTGAAAAGCTGAGGGCTAGAATACTTCCTACCTAATTGCAGCATACCAAAGCAGCAGCAGAGGCATGCTGTTGGTGGTGAACGGTCTTCAAATGAGAGAACGAAACAAGGCACTTACAGCTGAGAACAAACACGGAAGTGTCGTTGCGAGAGTCACTCCTGCGCTGCCTGCTTGGTACAGGTGCCTGCTCTGGAGTCCAGCTGCCTGTGCTAAATATCAGAACTTAGTTCTGTAGCTATGGGAAAGTTACCTAGCCTCTTTGGTCTTGGTTCTTCACAAGTGTAAAATGGAAAGGCACAGCCGTGCTTATCTTGTAGGGTTCACTAAGGATTACTGAGACAATGCGTGCAAGTGAGTGTCCTTCACATCCAAGATGAAGGTCATCTGTAGATAGCCATCAACACCTAACATCACACATTCCCCAGAAGGCATCGCTGCCTCTGCTCTGAATGTAATTACTGTGCCATTTTCTAGTTGTGTGGCCTTGGGCTAGCAAGCTGCTGGACCTTTCTGTGCCTTAGCTTTTTTCTTCTTAAACTGTGACAGGCTGTGGGAATTAAGTGAGTTAATATTTGTGAAAGGTTTAGAAAACTACATGGCAAGTAGTAGGGACTACATGGGTGTTTGTGAAATAAACAAAACTACACCTGGAATGTCTGGACTTAACACATGGTATCTGGGATTATCCACTTGGTCACCTTCAAGGAGTTACTTCAGTTCTGAGCTCAGGACTAGGAGAGTTTGTGAAGCCAGCCAGGGAATACTGGAGAGGGGCGGGAAGCCTGCTGACATATCCCTTTGAAGATTGTCCCTTCTCAGTGTGGTAGAAGAACAAAAATGCAAGCCCAAGGCAAAATTAATTAATATTACTTACAGCCATGTTTTCGCCATGCTTAAACAATTAATTTTTCAAAAATGATTGTAAAGAATCAGGGACTCACTATGTAGGATTACTGGACCTTGAAAATGGTGGTGGCATTTCTGCAACGTTTCGTCGGCTTTGAGTCTTAAAATGTGTCCCTTCTTATTTGTTTTACTTAGTTTTAAAGGAGCTCCTGCTGCTGATCAGGAAGCATCTAATGGGAAATTGCCTGGTACAAAATTGAGTCACTGAAGCATGTCTTTTGATATACAAGTCATTTAAAAAAATAGTAACGAGGAAACCACTGACTTAGATAGCAAAGGTTGAAGAGCAGAAGAAGTAGCCTTTCTTTTCTTGCCTTTTCCCCAAGATCTGGAAAATTGTACATCAGGAAAATGGAACACAAAAGGAGGGATGTGATACAGTCAGATTTTTCCCACCTTCATAGGTAACCTTGACCTTATTATTTTATTTTGATATTTTTGAGTTTGATGACTGGATTCAGCCCTTCACTTTACAATGACTTTATAATTGCCCAACAATTCGTCTTGCGCTTTCTGGCATGGCCATGATGGTTCCAGCTCTGGAGTCTTGTCTGTGTTTGACGAGCAGCGTGGTTCCCAAGGTGAGGTGATTGTATCAGGATCATGGCCTGCACGTTTTGCTGTGACTCGCCTCCCCTAAATTCTTTGTTTAACTAGGATGCAGGATTACAGAAAATTCCCAGCCTCAATAGTTATTGTTTCTCAAACTCTCAAAGGCTCATTCTTTATCTTTACAGTAGAGGAACAACAATGATAAATAACGCATACTGGGGGCTGTTTCTGTGATCTTTGTATGTATTCATCCATTTAATCCTCCCAATTTATGAGGTAGGACTATTTTCATCCCTTTCTTCAAATGAAACTAAGGCTGTGAGCAATTAATTAACCTAGGTAGGAAGGCCCTCAACTCTTCTCCTTTAGAAACATGGATTCTTCCATGTACATGTAAAAGTAGTGTGATTTAACCATTTCATTTTCAGATTATAAGACCTTCTGGAAAAACCAAAAGTCTGTAGAGGAAACACAGGAAATGGGATAGCAAGCTTGGCTACAGTCTTCAGCTGTCATGTTCTGTTTAATTCTTATGTTACTTTGGAAAAGGATATTAGCACTTAAATGGAGTTCACAGCTGTTACGGCTTATGTCTAGATGTCCCCCCATGTGTCATGTGACCATAGCTGGAACTTTTCAGTGGTGGCTGGATCTCTAGGGTGTGTGATGCTAGATTTAAGGATGTGTGACTGCTGACGTAGTTCACTGACTGGTTTAGTGTATCTAGGGGAGAAGATAACAGGAAGGCCCACTCTGAGTGTGGGTGGCACCCCCCAAAACCTGGGCAGGATAAAACGGAGAGGCAGGGTGCTGCTGTTGCTGCTCCCTGCTTGTTGACTTCTCCCTACCCTGCTCTGTCATAAACTATTTTTTCTCTTTGCTGGCCTTTTGCCATGCCACCCTGCCTAGGAACCAGCCAACTATGAACTGAAAGCTCTAGAAATTGTAAGCTGAAAGAAACCTTTTGTCTTTTAACTTTGGGTGCCAGGAATTTTGTCTCAGCAAGGAGAAAATGGACAAAGACAACAAGAAAACTCTGCAAACTCTCAAATCCTGTCTGCAAGGTCCCAGGCAGAGGGCAAGGCACTTCTCACTGTCCAGCTTCCTAACTGTGTGGTGCAGGCAGGTGCCTTCATTTATATTATGGACCATTGTTTTATTTAATATCTTTGTATTTTGTCAGAAGATGGGGAGCCAACATAATGGTTTAGGTATTTCAATTACAAATAGGAGACCCTTTCAACTATCTCTTATCTCAAGTTCAGTGGTTTTCCAAGAATACTTGAAAAATTGTTATGGTTTGTATCTGGATGTCCACCCAAAGCCTCGTATGGTCACGAGGGCAGGTTTCTCAGAGGTAGCTGAATGGAGAGTCTGTGAGTAGTTCATTGTCCAGTGCTTGGATTGGTGCTGTGACTACTACACCCACCCTAGGGTGGGTAGCCTACGTACAATACAATATAAGGAAAGAAAAGAGGATTGCTCTGTCCTTTTGCTCTTGATGCTTTTGGTGTCTTCTGCCACCATGAACTATTCTCTTCTGCCATAACACTCTGCCTTGCTGCCAGCTAATTATGGACTTAAATCCTCCACAAACCATAAGCCTGAATGGACCTTTTCCTCCCTAACTTTGGATGTTGGGTATTTTGCCCCTGCAAAGAGAAAAGTAACAAAAACTATCACATGAATATAATAGAGATATGAAAATTCTCTCATCTCACCTCAGACCTACTGAATTAGCACCTCTAAAGACTGGAGTCCAGGAACCAATGCCAAGTCCCCCAAAAAGTGCTCATATCAAGTTTGAGGACCACACAGTGCTACCTAAATCTCTTTAAGAGGAAAAGTTGAAGGAAACTGAGATAATCCAAAGGAAGCTTTGATTCAGAGGAATTAATTGTTCCAGCTAGGAAATTTGTGATTTCTATCCAGAAAGATTTTCAAGATGTAAATAGAAAAGACAAAGTAGCCTTTTTTAGTGGTGCTTGAGAGTTTTCAATAAACTTAAGAAAGAACATTCTAAGAAGTAGCCGTTTCCATTTGAATGTTTTGGGAGATATTTCCAAACACTAAGGAGAGTTAAACAGAGAGCTCTAGAGTCCATCTGGCCCCTCCATGCCCACAGATTCAGCAGATATGTTGTACCATTCGGCAATGTGACAGTTATGAAGTCCCTCCTAGGTTCAAAGGGGTGTCACACAAATTGTATCTCCTGACAGGAAGATGGGAAGAATGTCAAAGAATAGGCAGACATATTTGAACCACCACAGTATGTCCAACATTCCAACTTGAGCTGAAGTGAGCCCCGAGTTGTACACTTACCCTGTGTAGTGGCAAAAGATACCACAAAAGCTTACTGAGTAGAAAGGGTATCCTCTCTCTCTCTCTCTCTCTCTCTCTCTCTCTCTCTCCCCCTTCTTTTCTCCTCTTCTCTCTCTCTCCCTCCTCCTCCCCTTTCTCCCTCTCTTCCTCTCTCCCTCTCTCTTTCTTCTTTTCTTCTTTCTTCATTGCTGAGAATGGAAACAAGAATTTTTTTAGTGCGCTATGTCTTCAGCCTTTTGGCCTTTTATTTTTTATTTTGAGATAGATCTCTCCAATTTTCCAAGTTCCGAAGTTCCTGAGGCTGGGCTTGGTCTTGAGAGCCTCCTGACTAGAATTGCACACAGGGTGTTTCCTTTTCAAAATTTGCCAGCTAAACTATTCCTGAGTCAGGAAGAGGAAGAGAAGAGGCCTTTGAGAGTTATAATGAATGAAGTCCTCCCACTCCTCTGGGAAACACAAGGCCAGGAATCTGGATTACCTCACTATAAGAAATTGCATTGGATGGAATCACTTTTACTTTTTAACTCTCAAGAAAAGTATAAATTTTAACTCACAAGTATGATCCGTGTGTTTAGTTCCAGAGAATTGTAACTCTCTGGCAATTTTCCCCAAGAAAATAGATATTTGCTTTGAGTACGTGCCAGTATTTATTTGTTTACTTATGTTCCCTTTCTGACCAAACTCCTTAATGTTTTTTCACTTTTAAAGAGAAATTTTATTGAAAAAGATTTTGATTCATTTATTCTTGAACCTTTTAAAATATATTTGAGGGGCTGGAGAGATAGCTTAGTAGAATAAACACTTGCCTGGCAAGTGCAAAGGCCTGAGTTCAATCCCTGGTTCTGCCAAAAAAAATAAAAAATTAAAAATTAAAATAAAATGAAATACATTTGTAGTTAAAATATATATTGTCTTAGTTACTTTTCTTATTGCTGAGAAAAAAATTTGACACTCAAAGCTAAAAGAGGAAAGGCTTATTTAGCTTGCAGTTTGTAGACTTTTCAGTCTATAATTGGCTGGCTCCAAGGTAGGGTGGCATACGGTAGCAGGGCAACAGTTCAACAGGGGCAGCAGAAGATACCTGAAGTAGCAAGGATAGACAGAATTCTTTCTGTCCCTTCTATTGTATGCAGGATACCTGCCCTAGGGTGTTTGCAGTGCTCACATCTTTAATCTCAGCATTGGACTATGAATCAATACACACACTTGATTCAGCTACTTCCAAAAGTGCCTGCCCACCCCATGACTGCATGAGGCTTTGGGGGTACATCTAAAGGTATGTAAGTAGGAAAAGTGAAAAACACATTACAGATCTGTTGCTTTACATTTGGGCAAATTATAAGTGGCTACACTGGTTTATTCTAACCACATGAATATAGTCTCTCCAGTGTGATATTCCCATTTAGTCTTCTATAAATGCTTTTAGAAATATTTTGATGCCATAATACTCACCAAAGGAATGAAATCCAAATCTAAATTTTGCCATATGTTTTAAAACTATCAAAATCAGGGAGTTAAAGTGTTCTGGGTCAGTTTATACTATGCATACCATATATATTCTATGGATCTGGTGTCTTTCCATTAACATTTTTTCTACTATAACATACCCATTCTCCTTATTTATCAAACTAGAAAAAGTTGAAGAAAAATTCACAGGTGGGAAAAATATCACTTAAATTGTTGCTGTTTGGAGAAGCATTTTAATTACTTGACAGACTCTAAAGGACGTGATTAGATGAAGTAGAATCTTCACTGAGGCTGACACACAATATGTGATCCATAAACAAAACCCAAATACTAAAATTCATAATGAAGTCTTTTTCTACTAGTATAAAGTGAAAGTTCTATCATGGTAGGAACAAAAGAAATTTCAAAATAAGTAAAAGAGAGGAATATGATACTACAATTTAGTATTTACAGAAGAATAAGACACAAAAGGAAAAAAATAATCTAGTAATACTGAACTCAATAAAATAGTGTTTTTATGGAGGCACTTTCTGTAAATACTCTAGAAAGAGTTTAGGATGATTATCATGCAATAAAATAAAACATTATATAGCACTACAGTACTATGAATATGGCAGTTTTCTAGAAAAACTACGCAAAACATAAAATTGTTGGGTCATAATCGTATCTATTTGATGAACTATCAAGATGTTTACCAAAAGCCCTATATTCTTTTACATTTTTACTAGCGGTGTAGGAGAGTTCTAGTTTCTCTATGTCCTCATCAACATTTGTTATTATCTACTTTATAATTTTAGTGGTATTGAATGCTGCCTCATTAATGAGTTTGATTTGAATTTTTATGATTAATGATATAGAGCATCTTATGTGTTTATTGAGCATTTGTATATTTTCTTAGGAAAAGTGTCTATTCAAGTTCATTGCCCATTTTTAAATGAAAAATGAAAGAAATCCTCCCGTGTTATCCAGGTATATTAGAAGAGCAACAGCCTAGTGATTGGTGTAATTCAGCAAGGAGAAAATAAAAGAAATAAACTATTTCTGGAAAATGACTAAATCTGTTGTCCTCTTGGCAAAGGGAACTACAGGGATCTAGAATTGATCACTTCTTCCTTCTCCAATACTTTTCATTTACTTTTTAAAAATATAATTGTGATTGTATTACACTAGAGTGCATGTTTTCTTCCTGAGCCACAGTGTAGCTCACCATCCTGTGTTGAGATTTAGAAGGCCAGGGAAGAAAATCACATGAAGACCAAGAATTGCAGTGAGTTTTACCAATCTACTGGTAGAATGATGCAGAGAGACAAAAGTGCAATTTCTATTGTAACTATGCCCAGGCATTCTGTAAAACGAGGGTTGACTCTAATAGTGCCATAAAAAATACAACCACATTCACCAAGCTGGTGTGCCTGGCTTAGGACTGACTCTGCATTTGGCCAACTCTAATGACTGTATCTATCATAATAAGGTCATGAGTAGCCTATTGATAGTGAAAACCAAGTGTTATATATTCCCAGAGCTTGATGGAATGTAAAAGCTTGTCTGGTTTGACCACACTTGCTGTCTGATCATTTCTGTGACTGCCCTTTAGTTAATTTCTGATTCCCTCTCAAGCCCATCATAAAGAGAGACCCCAATGTCTACACCCAGTTAGAAAACTATTGTATATCCTGGGATGAAGCTGTTTTTATGAAACTCTCTGCCAAAGGTTCAAATACATTTCTTAAATATACCTCTAAGAATAAATCTACTCCTTCTTCTCATATGTCTAAGATAAGTATCCTAAGATCTTTCAGCAGCCCCTCAAGGGACAATAGGATTTTAATTTTCCTAAGAGGAGGTAATGGGTCATACAGAAAACAAGTGTAACACATACGCAGCTAGACAGAGCCAATTAACAATCCCTGCTCCTTAACACACCACCAGCCAGCTAAGACTCATTTACATCACTAAGCCTTTCTCACTTGCAGGATTACCTTCTTTAAAAGAAAGATTCAACCTCTCTGAACTTGAGTTATTTTATTTGTAGAATAGAGACAATAATAGCTTTTATTATCAGTAGCCTTGGAAATTATGAAGTAATGCTCATAAAATTGCTATCAAAATGCCTGGTACATAAAGTACATTGATGCTACAATTTTCATATCACATTTTAACACTGCATATGATCTCTTAGCTTGAGCCACTATAAGAATACCATAGACTCAGTGGCTTAAAAAAATATTATTTCTTATAGTTGAGGAGCCAAAGATTGAGGTATCAGTGAAGTAGGTTTTATTCTGAGGAGTCTCTTGGCTTTAGCAGGCCACTGTCTCACTGTGTGCTCAATGACCAATGACTTCTTTGTGTACGTGGAGAGAGAGGAAACACACACACGCACTTGCGCACACAAGAGAGAGAGAGAGACAGAGACAGAGACAGAAAAAGAGACAGAGACACAGAGAGACAGAGACACACAGACAGACAGACAGAATGATCTTATTCTGTGGTATCACACTTCACTAATCCTATTGGATCAGCATCCCACTTCTATGACCTCACTTAACCTTAGGTGTCCAAATACAGCCACAGTGGAGGTTAGAACTTTAAGAAGTACTTGACATATATGTTGTATTTCTAACCATTTAAAGCAAATAATGCACCCAGCAAAGCTCTCAGGCAGAGCACCAGCTGAGGCAGCTGAGGCAGACAACACAGGGCACCAGTAAAGCTTAGAAACTGCAAAGGGGGTGATTGTTAAGGTTCTGGCCATTCATGATGGTGGGCTATTTTCTCCCAAGGGCACCAGGAAGACTTCAAGGATCTGGTTGACGTGAGTAACCTGCGCTTTGCTGACCCATTGTGTCTGTAATGCAGAGTGGGATGAAAGTGGCCTAGTCTTGCCACGCTCACACTGAAGGCCTGAGCTCAGAGGACAAGTGAGAGAAGTACTAAGAATGCGAGCACAAACTCCTGAGGATGGAATTTGAACTCAAAGCTTCATGGAAATTATTCAGCCTTTCTAATAACTAGTAGCAACCCTTCCTCATCCCCCATAGCCTTTCTATAATCTCTGATTTTCTCTGATTGTTGTGGAAGAGTGAATTTTGGGTGCTGTTACTAATTAGCATAGTGTAAGATAAGCAGCAATTTGGTTGGAACATTTTAATAATAGTTATTTTCTCTTTTGCCTGTATTTAAAAGTTCTAATTTAATGAATAAATTATCTTCAGAGATCTAAGTTATTTCTAGTTTTGTTGTTCCATCTGATATGTTAATTTCGTCAACAGATTTAATATTGGAAGAAGAAACTTAGGAGAAAAAAATCTTCAACCTTGAAGTCTAAACCAACTACCATGTTACTATCCCCAGGAAGTCAGAGGAAGGGAAGAAGTCTTTGAACAGAAGATTTTAGTAATGAAGTTCACAGAACATTTTCATACCCAAGGATGGCGGATCCCTGAATCAGAGTCATCTGAATTTCTTTTGAACACTTTTTTAATCACTTGAGATGAGGTTAACTTTCATTTAAATGAACAGCCAGGAGTTGTAAAACTAACAGCAGTGGACCCAAAACTAGGCCACCAAGTTCCAGCTTTGGCTCTATCATTAGCTGGCTATCTGTGGTATCAAAAGCCAATAGTTTTTTGGATCTGGACGAGGCATGTGGGCAGAAATAAAACAGCTAAGGTCCCTGGTCTCATTAATCATTCACACTTTGGGGGAAACATGATTTATGGTACTAACACTAGCAAACAATTAGGGTACATGCAATGGTATAAAGAAAACAAGGTGGATGTTGGCCTACAGCGAGGTATGAGTTTGTTGGGAGCGTGTTTATGTAGGGTAGGTAGTCAGGTAAACTACTCTGCTGAAATGGTTCTTTGCTAAAAGCTGAGAGCTGAAAAAGTGGTTCTCCAGGCATAGATGTAAGGCTTACTATTGTCTCAGGGAGCTAATAGAGTTAGAGCAAGTTGCCACATAGTGAAGGCACTCCGTGTATTCAGGATAAGAATGTCATTGCAGCTGAAGTGTAGTGAATGAAAAAGAAAGTGATATGAAATGAGATATAAGAAGTCCACAGAGGGTAGATGTTGTAAATCTGGTTGGCTATGGAGAGGATTTTTGACTGCATTTTACTGTTCACGAAAAATGGTGGCTCATTGGACAGTTTGGGGTAAACGAGTGATGGCATCATTTGGGTCTCATTGTAGAGAACACTCCAGGTGCTGTGTGTAACTAGACAGGACAAATACCTGACGTACATACACAACATTAAAGTGAAAGCCTTCTTTTCATTCACGATTTCAGTCCACGCTGGATGGTTCCAAGGTAGGAACATCGTGGCAAAAGGGCCTAGCAAAAGAGAGTGCCAGCTTTATAGCAGGTGGGAAGCAGAGCACAGGGGAAGAGCCAGAGAGGCAAAAGATGTCAAGGAACAGGTAGAGTCCCTAGGTCTCAGCCTGTGACCCACCCAGACACACTCAGAAGTGAGTTTTACTAATCTGCTAGGTGTCTTTCGGTCTAGTCAAATTGACAATTAAGACTATCACATTGTATTTGGGGTGAGAATGAAGTGAAGCCTGCTGAAGTCTCCCAGGGGAACAACCATGACAGCCAGAGAGGTGTTGAGAAATGGGGGAGGGGAATGGGGGTTGCTGCCGCCAAGAACTGGAGTTGAGAGCATTTGCTGAGCATGATGCCAGGTACTAAGACCTACTGGTCCATAAGATTGCATTATTCTGTGTTTCTATCTGAATTCCCCATTTTTCCCTCCCCTATCTAGGAGGTGGCTGGTTCGAGTGAGAAGGGCAGGTGGTCCAACCCAAGCCAGCCACAGAGAATCCAAGAGAGACCTGGAGTGGGTTAGCATGATGCTTCATCTCTGTGAGCCAATGAGACGCTTAGTATGAGAAAGCGCTCTGAGAGGAAAATACAGATACGGAAGGCTGGTGGTTTTTAGGCAAACCTGAATGCTTCCACAAAGCAAAGTTTTGCTTTCTTTCCCTTTCAGATTTGTTCCCAAAAACTTGGTACATTCGGTTTGGCTGTAGTGGAGACAGCTGTTTCAAACAGAATTGAATTCAATTTCCATGACATTTTGTATGCATGCAGATCTTGGCATTCAAGTGATTCGTGAGCGCAATTAATAAATGGCAACATTATTTGGGAATACTTAGCACATTATATTTTCAGGAAATGTAGTCTATCTAACCTTTAACAATTTATACTCTGCCTTCATTTGTGTTTAGTCATTTTACTGTAGTTTTTGGATCTAGATCCCTAAAACACAATAATCTTCCTTATTAGATTGAATAGCAGGATATAGATCTTTTCTTGCCATGATCCATGTCATGGGATGTGCCAATTTTAAAGGACTAACATATCAAACCTGAGATCCTAAAAATGCCGTCTTTATCCAGACCTGCTAAGAATGTGGTCAGTGTCCTTGAGATTTTGCCTTCATCTACCTCTGTCAATAATTGTCATGCACCATGTGCCTGTCTAGGCTGTCTGGTGGCCCTAGACATTGGCTCATTCATTCCGTGTGTGTTGGACCCTCTTATTCCACATAACACTCTCTGCTGGACATCACTGGATGATCATAAAGCATAATCACATCTCTTCCTTCCACCTAGCTTACTACTGGGAAGGGTGACACAGAAAAGACTAAATAATGCAAGAATTACAAATATACATAAAAGATTGCACAACAATAAGATGTTATCAGTTGATAAATAATGGCTAGTATCATGATTGTGTAGCTGTTATATGCACATGAAACTCTTAAACATCTTGTTGAAATCTCCATTCTGACCAGGTAGGTCTGTGTGTTGGTAAGAAGACAAAAAAAAAAAAAAAAAAAAAGCCCAGTTGATGCCAGCATTCCTGGCTAATGATTAAGCTGTGGATAGCAAAGAATCAGATCCTGAAACTATACTGAGGCTTCCCAGATGCTGCGGTGAATTCCCAGGAGAATCTTGGGATGGTCTTAAAAGGGTAAAACAAAACAAAACAAAACACAGCAACGCTCATCATGTTCCATGTGATCTGCTGGTTGGAGGCAGTTTATAGTGTTAAAGAGTACATCAGACCACATTCTTTTAGAACTTAGTACGTATTTGCAAAGCTGAATTCTTGTCAGATATTGTGACAAAAATACAATATTGTGCAAAATTTACCTGGAATAAGCAATGAGAGTGGGGATGTCCAATCTGAATTCACAGTCTGAGAAGTTGTGCTGTCTCCAGGAGGCAAACGAATCCCATTTGTAAATAGTTATGGTTATATGAGGCTAATATGTAAAGTGGCAGCTTTCATTCAGTTTCTCTTCACTCCTCTACCCCTAATAGCAGTGGCATCGTTATGGCATGATTACCTACTAACATCTTGCACACAACTACAGACATTCCCTAATTTACGATGGGTTGACTTATAATCTTTAAATTTGACAATGACAGACAAGGGATCTTCATTTTTTTTCTGTATTTTTAGGGAAGGGTCTGTAGGGTGTTCAGAGTCTCACAACTAGATTGGACTCATAGTGATCCACCTGTTTACAGCCTCCCAAGAGCTGGGATTACAGATGTGTACCACCATGCCCAGTCTCAATTGCCATCTCAGCATGTCCCAGGGGGAGGGCTGGCACGGCAGGACTGGGAATTGAACCTCAGGCTCAATTCCCTGCTTGTAGGCGCTTTAATCTGCTGAGCTATTTGGCCCACCCTGGGATCTTCATTTTGTAGGAACCCTTTTTTCAATTTTGATCTCTTTAATGACTAGTGAAATGCATCATTATGTTCTTTTGCAATGCTGGGCAGTGGCTCCCGACCCAGCTCCCAGTTGGTCAACTGATCAGAAGGATGAAAGCAGTAATACTGTATTATGGACTGTGTTGCTAACTGGGAGTTTCTGTAGATTAGGCATACTAAATATACCACCCCATACCCCAGTGATGTGAGTAGAGATTGCAGCCAGGGCCTTTGCACTGACCTACATCCTTAATTCCCTTTTAAAATTTTTTAAAATTTTGAGACAGGAGCTCATGAAGTTGTTTCAGTTGTCCGGCATGAGCTTGAATTTGCAGTCCTCCTGCCTTAGCTTCCCAGAGTTCTGGGATTACAGTCATGCACTACTGTATACAACTCTACATGCATTTTGATCCACAAGAGTTTCAGTTTATGTGGGCTTGATGGGATGCAGCTCCAATGGAGGATCACTGGGACTTTTTTTTTTTTTTTTTTTTTTTTT
>NDGM011205176.1:276-10747 GCA_002564305.1 Octomys mimax | reverse complement strand
TTTGATTTGAAACTGTCTAATTGCTATTTGTTTATCAATAAAATTATGAAAAAAAAAAGAAAAAGAAAATCAGGTGGGGAAGGAAATGAACTGCGAATTGATGGTTGACTTAGCATGCATGGGCTTTTCTTTGGTCTTTAGGACAGACCTACAAAACAGAATTGGTGATCTCTAATTTGCAGGGCACAAGAGGGAGCCCCAGAAAAACAAAAAACAAAAAACAAACAAACGAAAAACCAAAACCAAACCAAAACAAACAAAACAAAAACACACAGCAAAAAAAAAAAAAGAAAGAAAGAAAGAAAGAAAAGAAAAGAAAATCTGTTAAGAGACAAAGCTGGTTTGTTTTGTTTTGGTACTGGAATCGAACTGAGGACCTCGTTTCCCTTGTACTTTGTGCTCCGCTTACTTTCCAACGTAGCTTTCTAGCACTCCACGGTGGCAAAATGAAGATTTTATATGAAAAAGAAAATCACCACATTTAGCGATGTCTCAACACGCAGACGTCATTTTCCAATGCTTTCTGAAAAATATTGTGTTACTGATACCTAAGGAAGGAAGCCAATTTAGAGCAAAAACTTTCTCTGTCCCTGGAAAGACCAAGCACACCATACCTGCACAGCGCCGTCTGCCGGATACTCTACGTTCAGCTTTCTGCTGAGAACCCCATCTTCACCCCCAGACACTATGGGCCTTGTATGTGTTCGGAAAAGCCTCTAGTGACAGTCAGGCTTTCATATAATTATACACGTTCACCTCCAACAGCGACCCGTCCCTGAAGAGATGGGTCAAGTTCTTATTTCCAGCTTCATTTTTTTCTATCATTTTCTACATGCAGAACTCAAAAGGCATAAAGAACTACCCCTTCTACGCTTGCCATTGGAAGAGGCAGTCTGCCCTGAACTTTGGGTCCACACAAACCTAGATGCAATCAAAGTCCTCTACCTGTAGCTCTGCAAATTTACTTCGCCTTTCTGAGTTCCACCCTTTTCAGCGCTATAAATGGAAAAGCTAATATTTGCCTCCTGCAGTTATCAGGGGCCTGAAGTGAGGCGTTGGAGAAGCGCTGGGCACAGGATTGGACAGGTGCTGGCTTCCCATGCAAAAGGAGCCGCTGCCCTGCCAGTGGCCGAGACTGCAGGAATCCTCACCTTAACTCCAGCTTTCTCCCCATCCCATTCTCTCTCAATTCTCTCTGCTCCGCCATGGGCCAGACAGGTCTGGTGCACTCTCAAGACACACTGTTGGAAGTTGGATTGGTGACCTCCTCTCTCAAACAACTTAGAGTTTCCTGCAATGGTTCTCAACCCTTTCAAGAGTACTTCTTGAATCTTTCTCCTGTTAGAAGGCTTTTAAGTGTTATTTTTTTGAGCAGTTTTAAGTTCATAGTAAAACTGAATAGAAAGTACAGAGTTTCTATACAACTTCTGCCCACTGCCCCACATCAACACCCACATCAACACCCACACCAGAGTGGCATGTTTGTAACAGTTCATGAACCTACACTGATTCATCTTCTCTCCCAGAGTCCATCATTCACTCTAGGGTTTGCTCTTGAACATTCTGTTCGGCAAATGTATGAGAAGCCTTCTGAAAACACTACAGAAGATGTTTCTCCTGGGAGGACACCCACCATTTGGTCCACATAAATTTGCAGTAGAGGATGAGGAGCCTGGAGGGATCCTGAGACCAGAGACTCCAAGGCAGAAGACATTCTTTGGGTGACCCTATGGAGTCTTCTGCTTCTGGCTAAGTATATTTCTGGTACAGGAAGCATGTTACTGAGAGCTTTCTCATAGAAGAGGCACTGTCATAGGCAAATAATGACCTCTTCCCCTATTGATGCCCATGCCTTAATCCTTGGAAACTTACATTTCGATTGGAATTTGCAAATGGAATTATGTTAAGAAATTTGAGATAAAGAGATGATCTTGGAGTAGGGAGAGGTAAGGTAATCATAAGGATCCTTATAAGTGGTATTGTGAGTCAGGGAAGGAAATGTGATGACAGCAGCAGGAGACAGATTCAGCCAGAAATTTGAAATTGTCAGGCTGTTGGCATTGAGGACAGAGGACAGAGGGCCAAAAGCCAAGGATTCAGGCTGCTCCTAGGAGCTGAGAGGGTAGCGAAACAGATTCTTCCCCAGAGCCGCTGAACTAGTCCTACCAAGATCTTGATTTTATCCCAGTGAGAAAGCGCTGGGCTCCTGACCTCTGGAAGTGATACATCTGTGTGATTTTTCAGCCACTAGGGTTGTGTTAATTTGTGACAGCAGTCATAGGAAACTAACATACACTTAGAGAAGAGTGTCCTCAGAGCACAGCCAGGTGACTAGACTGAGAGCAACTGTGGTGGTGAGAAGCAGAAGCCTTGCTGGCAGGGCCTTCAAGGTGGCAGCAAATGGCCACAGAAGGCCTTGGCACAAATCATTTAACCTGGGAGGTGACTCAGATGCTCAGCCAGTTCAATTAGCTATGATGACCACAAGGAATAATCCATGTTGTTAGCAACCCTGGCTCATGCTAGACACCTAGGGGAGAACTGGTGCGATGAGTACTGGAGGGAGCAAGCAACAGAATCAAAGGAATAGGAGGGCCATTGGAGTCCTCAGGGAGGTGAGAAAATTGGGGTGAGGACTCCGGAGGAGTCTGCGTTTTTCACTGGCTGTAGTGGACTCCTAACAGGTGGTCAACTTGTTACACCCAACTGAATTGAACTAGCATGGTACTGGGTGGGAGGCCCCCCTGAGAGTTGTTGCCAGCAGCAGAAGAGATAGGACTGGAGGAGCTGCTGAGAGGCTGTTAGGGAAGCTGCTTGAAGAAGCTGTTGGCTATTGAAAGATGCTGGTTCTCTTGAGCTATTCTGCTGGCTTTCCTGATGAACTTGGCTGTTCTAGTTGGAGGAGGAGCTTGGGACCTCATTGTCACTGAGAATAGCTGAGGTTCATTTTAGGGGAACTCTGGTCCTCATCTTGAGCATCATTTCCTGGCTCCAGGGGGCAAGATGATGCACTGCTCAGCCTCATGGAGAAGCTTGTCACCTTAGTTTTCCTAATGGGAGCTCAGCTTTCCTCATCGCTGGAGAAGCTTGGGACCTCACGGTTGCCGAGGATGGCTCTGGCACTTTTCAGGGGAGCTCTGGGTCTTATCTGGAGCATTATTGCTTCCTGGCTCTAGTTTAGAGCCCTCAGCCTGCTGGCACAGATCCTTCATCCTACTGGCATAGACGTTCTAGTTTCCACCACTGACCATTGGGCTTTCCCAGTGCAGACCTATGAAAGAAGTCTGCCTGAGATATTGTGGTGGGCTGTAGGACTCCAGCTGGACTCCTGGGAGGCATCACTATGGGCTCTGGGTTTTCAGCTGGACTCACGAAGGCTATTAGGCTCTAGACCCTCAGCTAGTTTCTTTGGTCTTTAGTGTATGAACAGAGTTCATTCACTTTGTATATAATTCTTTGGGTGATTATAAAATAGTCTTATAGGGCTGTTGGTATAGCTCAGTGACATAAACACCTGCCTGGCAAGAGCAAGATCCCAAGTTTGATGCCCAGTACAAAAAAAATCTTATAAAATGTATCCTGTATGGTATCGTTCCCCTTGCAAAAACCTCAAGCCATAACACTGGCCATTGCCAAAAGTAGTTGGATGGAGGCAGAAGCAATGGCTGCTGCTTACTGTGCATTGGTGCCTGATGCCAACTGTGCCAGGCCACTGCCCTCCTTTTCTTGAAGGACCATCAAGGCAGACATTACTTTCATTCTGATTGTGTTGGTGAATAAACTAAGATTTACAAAGATTAATTTTGCCCAAGAGCAAAACTAGCAGGTAAAAGATTTTGATTTCTTACATAGCTCTGTCTACTCAGTGTCTGTTCCTCCCCATTTTTTGTTTTGTTTTATGTATTTGGTAAAGGGTCTCACCTCGGACTCATAGTGATCCTCCTGTTTTTAGACTCACCAGCACTGGGATTACAGGCATACACTACTATGCCCAGACTCTGTGGCCAGCTCAGTCAGCCCTGAGGGTTGGGCTGGCATGGCGTGTGGTGCAGGGGATCAAAACATGGTCCCTGTGCTTGCCTAAGCTTGCCTAAGCAGGCACCTTAATCCGCTGAGCTATCTCACTGGCCCTGCTCTCCATTTTTTCTTTAAATCAACTGCTACAGAAGGAACATAAGCTTTGGTGAGGACAAGACACATTCAGATCCTGTCCTACCACCTATATACCCTTGGCCACATTATTTAAGTTCTGTATGCCTTTTTCATTTGTATAATGGAGAAAGTGATGTGTCTCTTTTGAAAAATTAGAGGGGTGGTTAAAAGTGTGGGCTTGGGTGCTTGGCTCCTTGCATTAGAATCTTGACCCAGCCCTTTATGCTCTCTGTAAAATGAGGTCGCACATCAAATCTCTCTGTAGCTCAATTTACTCATCTGTGTTTTTCTATTTGCTTAACTATCCCAGTAGGGTCTGCAAGGGTAAAAGGGTATCATACAGAAAGCTCCTTGCACAGTGCCTGGCCCACAAGCAGTGTTCTAGGAGCAGAACCACAGATGAGAAAAGTGAGTGGGAAATGGAGAGGTCTGGGCTAACACGAGACACTGGGACCTGGGACGTTCAGTCCTCCTGGGGCGGTCTTTGTCTGCGGCGTGTGCGAAGCAGTCCTAGCAAGAGGCCAGACTGAGGACTCCTGGCAGTGAGGGTGGGAACATCCGTGAAGGTGAATGGCGCAATGCACAGTTACTGGAAAGGGCTGTGGCTGCAGGACCCTGCAGGGACACAAAGAGAATCAGAAGCCACTTTTCTGAACCGGCTGAGGCTGGGTGCAGGGTACCGGAACCGAGCACCAGGGGGAGCTGTGTGAGCATCCAGCTTCAGAGTCTTATCCATGTTGGACCTAGAGACTTTGGGAAGAAGCACAAAGACGCAATGCGTAGGTCTTGGGACAGGGGCCAAGAAAGCCAGAAGTGGCTTTTCATTATCATTGATACTGTTTGCTTCATAAACTTGCATTTTCGCATTTCAGCAGTCCTCAAAATGAGGCACCTGTGGCTCCGAAATTATTGTTTTCCTTCTGTAAGGCATTATTTATCGCTTAATCCTGTTTAAAGAGATGGATGAGTCTCATTCACCAAAGTGAACTTAATTAATTTTCATATTTCAAAAGCTTGATAGCTGCTAACTCTATCCATTTGGCCAATAGCTGCCTAAAACAGTCTGTTTTTTCTTCTTGCATTTATTTGCATCCTAAAAGGCTATATTTACTTCTCCAGAGTAGAACTGCTCTGTATGCCAAGCCACACTGACAAATTCTCTGGAGGGAAAAGAATCTGCTAGTAAAACACAACCCAGGAATTTGTGGCAAACAGATGAATATTAACATTGTTTTAGTAGATGGAGGATAGTGGGGAGGGAGGAGGCCTGCTGCTCTGGAGTCCCACCTTTCCTTTTAGGTTCTGGAAGGTGGTCTGAGCTCCCAGACCCCAGAGCAGAAGCAGATACAAACAGCCTCTGCCTGCGGACAACTTCTAAAGGGCTTTCCATTCTGTAGAGCCTGTGTTTGACTCATTTGTTGAGGAAATGTATAACTGATTTGCCATACTGGCTTGCTAGTTGCCTTAGAAGAAAAGATTTGTTCCTTGGTTGGAAAATCCCAAATATCAGAAATAGATGGGACAGAGAGACTCTAAGGCTATGGATACCCTTACTGTCTCTGAAAGCCACCCTTCAACTGGTCCCAAGGCTTCTGGGAGTACAACCTCAACTCTTCAGGGACAAGAAGAAAGGGCTCATCTGAGGAGGGCTGGATCTATAGCACAGCAGAGAAATCCTGAGTTCTAGAGGCAGGACGGCTGTGACTGAGTGGTCTTGCCCTTTAGAAACAATGTGACCTGGACTACTTCCTCTCAGAGATTTTGCTTCCTTTCATGAAAAACAAGGATTAAATTAGATAATGTATACAAAGAAAAATTAAAAAAAAAAAAAGAGGAAAGTTTTCTTCTGTGTACTCTTCAAGGGAGCCCTTTGCCCTGCTCTGTGTAACAAACAGTTCTGCCTAATACACTGGTGACAGCCAGGGCCCTAGTACTGCCTTAGGGAGGGCTCGTGCTGGGAGAGACAGCTCTCATTTCCTGCAGGGGTTTTCAGGGCTCTTCTAGCAGGAGTTGCCCTAAAGGAAAAGGTTATGTTTTGTGTTAAGAGGCAACTCTGCTAAATATCAAAATAATTCCCATTGGACAGGCCTTGATGGTCTCTAAAATGAAGTCAGTGTGTAGCTGAAGGATAACAGGACCTGAATTGCAGGAGTGGCAGGAGGTTGCCAGAGTGGCTCAAGGTGCATGGAGTCTGGCTTCAAGCTTTCCTACCTGTCATATTGACCAAGGCACTTCCCTCCTAGGCCTCAGTGTTTTTATTTGTATAGTGAAGTTGACAACATTGTCCACTCTCCAGGGTTTCTGTATAGATTGCAGATACTGTTTGCTAGTGAAATGTCTGGTACAGTGAACGTTCTCTCCCTCCCCTTTCTTCCCTTTCGTCCTCAGATTCACATTGTAAATAGCCAAACAGACAGAATATAGCCAGTAAAAAAAAAAAAAAAAAAAAGGCTCTACCAGGCAAGATCTCTGCCTGCTCAGGACAAGTCCGTTAAGTCCCTCCATTCAGACATCCCACCTAGACGTGTTCATCTACTTGGGAATTTTAAAGGTAACAAAGCCATTTAATTTTTAAAAATGGCTGAAGCTATATGCATTAAAGAGAACACTAGTTACACAGCTCTTTCTGGAGACCCCCCACAGGATCTCATCAAACTCCTGTTTTTCCTCATTGAAGACTGAGAAATTGCCCCACCGTGGTACAGGCCTCTAGTATAATGTCTGTCTGCCACTTCTTGGAGACTCTCTGGTGTTTGAAGTCAGATTTTTTTCTTCATTCTCTTTGCTGGACTGTCTATTTCTGTTTCCAAGCTGGGAATGCTGACTTGTTAGACTTTGCTTATGCAGTTGCTGAAAGTGCAGTTTTTAAGTCATGCATCATTATCAAATTGATTTCTGCAGAAGTTGTTGCTTCCCTCACCAGTGCTCTGGAAATGCTAATTACTGGCTTCTCAATCTAGATAGATACAGTTCCCGTGTCCCATGTAGCTGAACCCTACCATTTCCTGTAATGATTGCCATAAGCATCAGCTCATCAGCATGAGTGTTAGTTCACATCCAGTGTTCTGCATTTTCATTATGGAAATGTTGGACTCAGTATTAGAGAAAGAATGAAACATGATAAAGCCATAAGTTCTGAGATCACACCTACAGTTCAGGCATATAGGGAGTCAGAGTGGTATCCTAAGATCTTGGCTACATGCAGGGCCTGCAAGGTAAGATGGAATTCATGTAAATGTATAGCCTCATTCTTGTTTTCGTGGAACCTATAATGTGTTGTACACAGACATGCACAAAATGATCAGTATTTGTAATAAAAGAAATAAATAAATCATGTGATGGGGATGATTCCCACATCTGAGAATTAAGGGGTATTCCGAGATCTACAAGAGTTGAAAGGCAAACGGAAGCAGGATTCTAGGCAGAAGCAACAGCTCACATGGAATTGAGAACCAGTCCAGTATGTTTGGGGCACTGGGAGTTCATCAGTCTATTTGGTTTGTTTGTTTTAGAAGAATACAGGAAATAAGCTCTGTAAAGATAAGTTGGGAAGCCAACTTCCAAGCAGAGGAGTTTGGGTTTAATCTTTTAGATAGGGAAGTTGTTGAAAGCATCAGTGTTTCGGGAAATGGATATTGGCAGAGGTGTTTGGAGAGAGGTCAGCAATGTGCAGAAAAGACCCGGGCAGGGCAGTTGCTGGGGAACTATCACCAACAACTGATGTGAAATTGCGAGAATCCAAACTAGGACAATACAAGAAAAGAGATATAAGGGATGACAGCAGAGGCAACAAAATCATGGGCTAAAGGCAGATAATCAGAACTTGTTTGCAACACAATGAATGCATTGTCTTCTTAACTTCATTAAGTTTGAGTTCTGGTAAGACAGCCAGACAGTGAACAGCAAAAATGACTAGCAAGTAGCTACAGAGTCAAGGCTGCACTCAGGACTGCAAGCCAGGCTGCAAAAAATGATCTATGTGCCATTCGGGTGGAGGAGATAAGTGATTTTCTCCAGGGTATGTGTGGTGGGTGAGATTAAAAATCTGTTGTGTGGGTAGTGGGGGATTACAGAACACACTTGAGCTCTCTGAGAGAACTCAAGAATTGAAGAAGGATGGAAATATCAGTAGAAGTAGGGTGAAAAAACAGAGTAGGAGATAAGGGCTTTAAATCTGTTTATTTCCCCCATTCCCTCCCTTCCCTTAAGCCCTTCTTATCTTCCCCATTTACAAAAGCTTTGCTTCCATTTTTTTCCCTTCCGGTCTCTTTTTTCCCTTTTTCCTTCTTTCCCTGTTCCTTCTTTCATTTGAAAATGTCATTCTTACTTCCCAATATGTATCCTTCATAATACTCTATATTTCAGGGGCATTAATATTGAAGAACTTCATAGGAAGGCACAGTGGGCCTTAGTGGCAGGGTGGAGAGAAGATGTTGAGAGGGAAAAAGATCAGTAAATCAGGAATAGGTAGGCCGAGGAACTGTTTTTGTTGTAAGGCTGGCTTCTTAGGGAGGGTGGCAACGCAATACTGGTTCAGGCTGACACTGATGTGAAGGTATCCATATGGAGGTGGGTAAGGACAGAACCTGCGTAGTCTGATATACTGCAAAGACTTTAGCCTCAGAGGACTTGTCCTCTGAAACAGATTCTCAGAAAAGACTGGGAGATTTGGATACAAACAGAGTCCAGACCAGCAGAAGAGCTGTCGCCAGCAGATATGTGGCAATGGTTTCTTTTATGGGCTGTTCCATCAGCACTGTAGCCCACAGAGATGCCCTTAGGCCTGCTAAAAGGATAGAAGACCTCCAAACTTCCATGTTTCATTCAACGTGAATGTGTATACATGCTTTACTTTCTTACCAAGTTCTATGGCACAAATGAATTTCAAGAAAAGATTCCATGACTAATATAACATTTGAAAGTCAATTATGGATAATTTTGCCTACTAGAAATAAAATAGGATATTTTATTGACAGAGGCAAAATGCTTAAGATAACCTAAATAAAGTTGAGTGGGCCAAAATGGCCCAGGTTCTTGTGTATGAGAAGCAAAGTATTGCTAAGCATACAACTCATAGTATATATATTTACTGAAGATCACAGGGCAGCGGCATGAGCAGACAGAAGGGTAGAAGTGACTAAAAAAGGCTTTTATAACCCAGGCGTTCAGTATTTACAGGGTTAGCATCCATTGGTGCTAAATGCCTCCCACTGCCTCTCTTTTCTGATGTCAGCAAACCTGGAGACCACTTAACCTTCAGCCTGAATAATCATTATGGTGGTCTGTGTTTAGGGTTGAAGGCAGAGAAGGGAGGTGGCTCATGCAACTTCCCTGTTTTAGGATTATGGGACCATGGATAATGGTGAAGGGTAGTGTAATGTTTGCAGTTGAATGAAGGGAAGGGAGTGAGTCAGCTCCTTTGTTTGTAACTGTACTAAACTGGAAGTCCATCAATAAAGGAACAATTAAATGAACAGCACTGTGGCTAGCATGAGAGTCAGGCACCCATTAAACATATGCAGTAAGAACTCTGCATATAAACTGACCTGACACAAAGAGATGTTCACAGCCCATCACGAAGGGCTAGAAGTAAGTCTCAGGATAATGCATGTAAGATATATACTTATAAAATGAGCAAATGAAAGACAGAAACTTATGCATTGTGTATATATGGATATGAAAGAAAGGAAGGCTCCACATCGGACTTTGTCTTCTTCAGGCATTTTTTTTTTATGTGTGTGTATGTGTATATACTTGTGTACTTTGTGAGTGGTAACTGTAGTGTGTACTTTTCCTTTATGTTTCTTACTTGAATCTTACTATAGATTCATCAGAAGTTGCAAAAATAATACAGAAGATTCTATGTTCCCTTCATCTGTTTTCCTCACATAACGATAGTACAATGCTAGAGCTATGAAACTGACATTGGTGTAATGCATAGACATTATGCACTGCTCACTAGTTTTAGATGCAGTATTGTATGTGTATATAATTCTGTGCAAGTGTATCATATGGAGATTTATTTAATCACTATCACAATTAAAATACACAATTCAGGGCTGGGGAGACTGCTCAGTGAAATACGCACTTCCCTGGCAAGAGCAAGGGTCTGAGTTCAATCCTGGGTTCTGCCAATAAATAAATAAATAAATAAATAAATAAAACACAATGGTTCCATCACCACAGAAACCCTTCATTCTGATACAGGGAAGAAAAACTGGTCTCGGGTGGGTGACCTCCAAACCATATAGGGAAGCTCCAAATGACATAGAGAAAAAGGATCTCTGGACCTGACCTGCACGAGTTCGTGTTCTCTAAA
>NDGM011205169.1:6964-19467 GCA_002564305.1 Octomys mimax | reverse complement strand
AATAAGTGCTTCCCTGGCAAGTGCAAAGGCCTGAGTTCAATCCCTGGTTCTGCCAAAAAATAAAAATAAAATAGAAAGAAAGGGAGCCAGAGTCTTTGTGGGGAACTGGAGAGCAGTGGTGGGCAGCAGCTATGGGCAGCAGTGGTGGGCAGCAGCGATGCTCAACCCGCACCTCAGCCCCTGGCCAAGTCCTCTCAGAGATACTAACGCCTCTCACTGACCACCATGGTGTGGCTGCCCTTGGCTCCTGCTCAGACCACTGTGGAAGAAAATGTCCAACCAGAGCTGACCTTGACCCCTACCCCAGGCCACAAAGTCATGCTTCATTCTTCCGGCATCAGGTATCAGATCCCATCGGGTCCCAGTGCTATGTCACCTGTGCCTTAGGGCTGACAGCTCAAATTGCTGGGTGACTCCTCGCTCACTACCATAGGTTCCTCTATAGCCAGGACATTGAGAAGCAAGGTCGCCTGGCTGGTGAGTGGCAGAGCTAGGATTTGTCCTCAAGCTTTGTAACCCTGTTGCATCTTTGTTACAGAACTGTGCCCTTGGGTGGGATTTAATATTCCAATGAGGAAACCATAGCAAAGAGACATTCTAGAATTAAACTTGTGAGCAAATAATTCTGGCGTTGAATGCCAACTGAAAACAGGTAGTTGGTGGGACAGATGCTCAGGGAGGATCAGAAGAGAAAAAATGTACTGGTGTCAGTTTGAAGTATTTTAAACACCTCCAACATCGAGTTGCCACAGGAGTCAAAGACATCCCAGGGTTGCTCCTGAGTACTTCAGAAAGTGAGTGGAGAAATGAACAAGAAGCCCTGTTCTTAGAGAAAACCCATTTCTGGTTGTGCGTCCTCTGAAAAACACCTCCAGCTGGGTTCAGTGGCCCAGGCCAGTAATCCCAGTTCTCAGAAGGCTGAGAGGGAACAATCACAAGTGTGAGGTTAGCCTGGACAATTTATGGAGACCCCATCTCAAAAAACAAAACTGAATTAAAATCTGCCCTTTGGCTTCCTTATCTGTGGAACAATACTAGCTAAACTTCACCAAGTCCTGTTCTTTGCTTTAATATCTCATTTAATCTTCGCAGCACTCCCTATAAAATAAGTATTATTTTTAATCTCATTGACAATGAGAAAATTGAGGTTCAGAAAGGCTGAGTGAATTCGATAGTCAGTCAGTCACAATACGGCGATGCAGAGTGTCTAATGGGAGTATAACCGCTATCTTAACCCCTGTGCTGTCATGAGGATCTCACGACGATCTCCTGCAATTCCCACCTTATCCTCTATTCACCTGACCCAAGAGCCTGTTCACACCCACTAAGCAGCAGCCTGGAGCAGTCGGTTCTGTGCCTGCCTCGTCCTCCAGTCAAGGTCCTGCAGCTTCCTGGACAGTGCCAGTCACCTGCGGCTGGGTGAAAAAACGAAAAAAGAAGGAAGGGACAGTGCATGAAGCAATCTACTAAATAACGGGGAGCAAATCATTTGAAATTGCTGATGTTTGATCTCTTTTGAGCTCCATGATGACAGTTTTACAATAAGTGACCTGTCATGGAAAGGGTGGGATTCCTACTGCCCGGCACCACTCAGTGCCACCAGTTCCTTTGGCAGCTCCTGCCCCTGCCCTTTTGCTTGGGAGTGGTCTGCACATGTCCAGTCCACGCAGGATGGTTCAGATGAGGCTCACCAAGATAGCGTCTTATGCAGGATGGATTTTCTCCAGTGCAGATCAGAAGGGACAGAGGTACTCTGCGCCTGTTACCATGAAGCCAGGCCTGCACAGCGCCTAGGCCCCCTACCTGCTCTCTCCTGCCTGCCAGCACAAGGGATCCCTTTCCAAACAGGGCAGGGATGGATGGGAGACAGAGGATAAGTCTCCCCCAGGCTCTTTCTAATTTTGGTTATGACTTCAACTCTTTGGTCTATCCAGCCCTGGTCTTCCACCCGGATCTTGGACCCAAAATATCTTTTCACTTCCCTACATCCCCACTAAATCCTTGTGAATTCTCTAATTCTCCCCAAGGCAACGTGTCCCTTCTGCTACTGCTATAAGCTTCAGGAAACTAAGGGGTGGGGGAGGACACAGATGAAGTTCTCAAGAGTTATGTCATCTCTGGCCAACTTGACTGTGTCAAAAGTGCCTCTGAGATGCCCCTAAAACGATCCAGTGAAACCCAGCACAGGCACATTCCTGGGGTGCTGCATCCACTGCTGTCCCCTAAATTCCTCAGTCTGGCTGCATTTCTGGAGAGCTGGCACCTTTTAGTCGGCTCTTGTGGTTCTGTCTGCACGCTGTCACCACCCTTTCTTAAAGCATTAAAGGCTCTTTTGCTGGTAGTTTGCTCTGTAGGGTCTGGCAGAGGCAAATATCTATTAAAATCCCAGGGAATAATACATCCTTAGAAAAAAATCAATAGCTCAGGTTAGTCGGGAGGGTTTTGCTGAAATTACCCAGCGGGAAGGGACTAAAAAGGGGGGCATCTGATGAAGAAGACCCCGAGTAGGACAGCGCAAGAGGCTGCCCCACCATCAGATCTAAGGAGGGCGCCATTTCCCACCCTCACCTCCCTTGTCCCCCGTGGCTCTGTCTCTTTCTTCTTTACTTCTCCTGGTTCTCCTAGTCTGACCTCTGCCCTGCTCCTCTACGGTCCCATTTGTGTCACTTTTCCCTTTCTGTGCTTTCTATTTCTCTGCAACTGTTCCCATGTGGTAGCCTCTCAATGAACCCAAGGCCATGTGGTCCAGGAAAAATGGCCCTTCAGGTAGCCAGAAGTCTAGTCAACTGACCCAGGAAAAGTCACAAACCATTCTTCACTTCTGTTTAGGAAAGAAAATGAAATGTAACTTCTTTTAAAAAAACAGCTCTAGGGCCAGCAAGCTAGCTCAGCGGACTAAAGCATCTGCTTTGGCAAGTGCAGAGACCAGGGTTTGATTCCCAGTCCCACATGTAGCGCCAGCCCCAACCGCAGGGCACACTGAGCCGGTGACCAAGTCCTAGTGTGGTGGTACACGCCTGTAATCCCAGTGCTGGGGAGGCTGAAAACAGGAGGATCACTATGGGTCTGAGCTGTGTAGTGAGACCCTGTACCAAATACATAAATGAAAATTTTTTTTAAATTAAAAATAAAATAGCTCTAGATCCCCTCCTTCATCTATGTCCATTATGCCTTTTATTTTTCTCTTTATTTATACTTTAGGTTTATCATATAAGAGAAACCATGCAATATTTAACCCTTTATGTCTGATTTACTTTACTTAGCATTATGCTCTCAGAGTGCATTTTCCTATAATGGCTCCAATTTGCCTTTCTCCATAACTGAGCAGTAGCTGGGGCAGGGGAGTGAGAAGAAATCCAAAGATTCAGATGTGATATGTACATGTAACACCTCGCAAGATGAATGTATACATTCTGTACTGCAAACATGCATGAATGAAAGCCACAGCTTTATTGAGGTATATCAACATACAATAAATCACACATATGCAAAGTATACAACTTGGTTAGTTTTAACAAATGTATACAACCGTGGGAATGTCACCTATTTGAGATAATGTATCTATCCATCCCCCAAAAAATCTTTGTGCCCCTTTATAATTATTGCTGTGTTCTATCTACTCACGCTTCCTCCCCCTACCAGGCAACTTTATATTCTCTCTCTCTCTGTCTCTGTCTCTCTCCCTCCCTCCCTCTCTCTTTCTCTCTCTCTCTCCTTTCTGTTTCCTTCCTTTTCTTTCTCTTCCTTTTTCAGTACTGGGGATCAAAACCAGGGCCTCACATGCTAGGCAAGCACTCTACCACTGAGCTACATCCCTAGACCAATATAAATTTCTATGTCAATGGAATTGTATGGGTTCTTTTTGCTCTACTTCTTTTGCTGAGCACATTTTAGGATTCATCTCTGTAGGTTTTTTAAATATAGTTCACTTCTTATTGCTGGATAGCGTACCATTCTGTGACACATCACATTGTCTGTGTCCATTCCCCTGCTCACAGGCATTCAGGTTGTTCCCAGGTTGGGCCTATGACTAAGGCACTCTGGTCATTCCTGTACACATCACACAAAATGGGTGACCTCTTTCTTAGGGTATATACTTACTTTCTTAGCTGCAAAGCTAAGCGTCTTCCTTCTCTTTGATTCAGGACAAGAGGAAACCAGTCATCAGCTGGCTTGAGTTTGAACCCTATTCCACCACTTGCAGTGTGACCATGTTGTTCTAGTTTGTTTTATGGAGATGATCAGTGTTCCTGCCTCCTAGGGTTGTTGTAAAGACTGCACTACAGTACTGACCTGAGGTTTTTTGCACAATGACCTGCAAAGTGTTCAGAAATGACAGCTGTTATTACTGAGCTTGGGCCTCTGAAGAGGTCTTTACAATCCAGAATGGGTTTCCTATAGGATCTCTGAGCTGTTACCCTAAGTAGTGGCTCCATTTTGTAGAGTAGTAACTGAGTTCCAAAGGAACAAGTGATTTGACACAGGTTAACCTTTGAGTTGGGCACTAATGCAGGTATGTCCTAGGACCTACCTTGAGTACCAGACAGTGGCAGATGAGGGTTCCTGAAATTTTCCAGTTCCTTCTCAAGGTGACTCCTGAAGACTCCTGGGAAGCAACTCAGCACAGTCAACCCAACTTTGAGTCTCCAGAGGTTGATGCCAAAGCATACCTGTCAAGTCAGTCCCCAGAACTCAGCAATGTGAAAACCAGGTTAAATTATGAACATAGATGGGGGAGAGAAGACATCTTCCCTCCTCCACTGGCTCCAAATAACTCATCAGAACTCAGTAGCAGCTTGTGTGTGGGTCCTCGTGTGTAGGCACAGGAAGCCTGGGAAAACAAACCTTGGTGTCTTCCCAGACCAGCCTCTGAGTTCCCACTCCACACCTTACTACCTGTATCAGAGGAGGTGAGGCTGCGCCATGGTAACATGCAACCCAGAAGTGCAGGGCTCCACCCAAGAAAAGCTTATTTCTTACTTATACTCTATGAATGACTTCATGTGAGGGTACCAGGGGCTCTTAAAGCTTCACCTAGAGAGGACAACTGCTAGCTTTGCTACGTTTTATGGATTTTGTCACAGCTGACAAAGTCCCACCCACATTTCATTGGTTAAGGTCCCCTGGCCAATCTCCATTACAGAAGAGTAAGGACGTGCAGCCCCACCTCTCACCAGAAGATAGAAAACTGTAAATATGGGAGTAGCACTAATGATCACTACCCCAGCCAACTGACCTTTGAGCCCATTTCCTCTTCTGCAAAATGGAGATGATAACAGTGTTTACGTCCCAGAGCCTTAAGTGGGTTAGATGAGAAAACCGATGTCACACAGATGGCCACAGGGAGAGCACAAGCACAAGGCCCCTGCCCTGGTAGCCTCCAGGGAGCTAAGCCGGGGTTGCTTAAACACAACAGGATCCAGCACACCCTCCTCCTGACTCTGCAGGCATTTAGCCCAGGTCCACCATGGAGTGGTCAAGGGGTCCCTTAGACAACTTCCCGCAGCACTGCCTTTCCTACTCTCTGGACCTCATGCCAATTACTGGGGCCAGACAACCTCTGAGCCATACCCTCCCTCTCTCCCAGCACTGCCTCCCCTCCCCCGACTTCCTGCCCCTCTCAGGCAGTGCTTATGACAAAACCACTTCTCTGTCTAGTTAGCAGTAGGGCGCCTACTATAGGTGGGACAGAAAATCCAAGGGAAGTCAACATCCATGCTGTGCTGAGCCCTGGATGCTTGAGCCAGGCTAGCTCATTACAACCCTGCAGCACTCCCATGAGGAGGTGCGTGTGATTCTCCTCATTTTTAGATGTGGGAGCTTGGCATGGTTTCCTCATGGGCCCAGGGTTACATAGCTAGTAAGTGGCAGAGCTGCGACTCAAGCTCAGATCTCTGTGACTCAGAAGACCACAATTTAGCTTCTGGTCTGTCTTTCGTTATTTCATCCAGACTGAATTTTTGTCAGGAGTATTAGCTCATGGACAGACGGATCTCAGATGTTTACCCTCTGGCTCCTATCATGCTGTCACGGAAACGGTCCTGCACTGGGAGTATGGAGATTGAGCTCTCAGTCTTCCTGCTTGGCCCCTATCAAACGGTCCTGTGCCACTTTGGACTAGCCCGTTTACCTCTCCAGGCCCTCAGTTTCTTCACCTGAAAATAAAAGGGCTAGATTTGATGATTCAGCAGTTCTTTCAAAGTCTAGGATTTGGTGACATTGAAAACTGTACACACTTGCGCCTGCCTTTGGCCCTAAGACCATGATAGAAAGCATTGCACAGTAGAGATCCCATGTTTGAGGTTATGCATTAATTAAACCCTAATTATCATTTGAAACCAAAATCACATTTGTTGTCTTTAGCTTGATGGGGGTATTTTTAATCCACAGCAGTTTTCTCTCTTCCTTGCTATTTAAAACAAACTCTGGTTTCCTCTGTAGCTAAGTCTGTCTCCTCCTGTAACAGAGGAAGTGAGGCTAAGCCTGTGTCCAAACTCAGATCTCCTGAGTGTGCAACCCAGTGGACCACTTTTGGGGCTCTGAGCTCCTGTCAGTGGGCAGAATTCGGCTCTGGCACTGTATAGGCATTAGAGGCTGTAGACGGACATCCACCAGAAGATGGGCTAGGGCCTGTTCTCCCATGGAACCATTGTTGCTGGTGTGCGACTGCAGTCTAAGACAGGAGGTATAGAATGCTGTATCTTCTATCCCCAGAACTTTATTTAGGTCAATGCTCAGATAAATTTTACAAGTACCAGTGTCCTGTATGAATCCTAAGAAGATAAAAGACATGTGGGACGAAGTTCAGGCCACCTTTGGAGCCATTCCTAGAGCCTATAACTTCTCTAGTGTCTTGACTTGTTCCCATAGGGTTGTTGTTGCAAGCTGAGATGTGGCTGAGAGAGATCTGGGCCAGATGGCTGCCCCAAGTTGCTGCTGGAGTATTTTAACTACAGTAGCATGGGAGCTTCCAGATTCAGAGAGGGCCCTCCATACCTCCCCCAGGTTTCCATCTGTCCAGACGCCCACAGCTCCTGTCAGGAGAGATGATGGAGGACCCAAGATGCCTGGGGGAAGAGCCTCAACTCAGGACAAGAACTGGGAATCAAATTCCAGTCCAACTAGGGACTCAGGGCCTGTGTGTGTGTGTGCGTGTGTGTGTGTGTGTGTTTGCACGTGCATGCACACGCACCTGTGTACACTTGTGTATGTGCCTGTTTGTACCAGACAGAAAGCATTGGGGTGACATATGCATTATATAGCTGCTCCCAAGAAATGTCAGGGTTTGGGAAGGAGAGAAGAGCAGCTGGGAGGTCGAGGAGGTAGGAACAACTCCAGAGAAGAAGCAATGTCTGTCCTGAAGCTGGACAGAGCCTGAAAAGGGCAGGGATTGTCCTAGGCTCAGTCTGATCTGTCTAACCTAAATCTCCTCAGCTGCAACCATATAAGCCTTTCCCCCACCTTGTGTCCTCACATAGCCTGTGGCCAGTTAGCTCCTAACCTCTGGGCTGCAGATCCCAGGAGATAGGGCTGCCCTGGTGGCCCAGAGTGAGCTGCTGAGGTTCTGAGGCTGTGACTTCTAGGAGGCCAAAATATCTAGCCAGTGTGCCTCCTTTCTTGAACTGGCTGGACATCCTGTGGCCCAGAAGGATGCAGAGGGGGTGGGCAGCAGCTCTGGCAGCACTTCCCAGCAGTGGAACAGTGAGTCAGAGGGTCACCTAATGTTGGAAGTCAGCATGGACCTCCTGCAGACAGGAAACCAGAGCCTGGCCCCTGAAAGAGTCCAGGGATGAGTGGGAGGGACAGGAGGGTCACAAAACGCAGTACGATTATCCAAGAGGACTAAGCCCAGAGCTGGTACGTCTACAAGTTTTAAAAGCCTAGCCCAGGCCAGCTCCCTTCTCCATACCTACTTGGGGGTAACCTGGAGAGCCCAGAATCACGTGCACAAATTCATATCCTGAGTTTATGTAAGACTCAGTTTCCTACCTGTAAGATTGAAAAATAAAGCTCACTTTACAAGGTTTTGAGGATGAAATGAGAATACGTGCTTTGTAGGTGGTCCATAAATGTTACTCTGCTTCTCACCTCTTACTTAGTTGGAAGACAGGAAGACAATGTCTAGAACTTGACTTCCTGATCTGTAAGAAATGATTCACTGGCTCCAGGGAGAGCTTCATCAAGGTTCAAAACAAGTAAAAAGTTCAGGATTCCACCAGTACTGCTGGTGGCACTGTTGTTGGCTTTGAGGATGGGAAGGCTGTGTGGATTTGACCTTGGCATATGCCCTTGAATGATCCCAAATGGGGATCTGGGCTCCTAGGTGAGGCAGTTACCTATTGGGGTGGGTGAGGAGGGAGATGGCACCAACAAACACATCCTCATATCCTTACACCCTAACCCACACCCTTGCCAAAATTCCTGACACGATTTCATCATCTGAGGGTGATGCAAGAGACTCCCGAGTCAGACTCCCCCGGCCCCAGTGAGCTCTCCATCCACATCTGGAGCTGGAGCTGCAGCTGGGTCCTCCTTTTGGACCCTTTCCAGAGGGAGCTGGGTGAAGTGAGGACAGCTGGTGAGGGGCCCTGTGAATAGCCCCAATGCTGGAAGTTAGGGGGCAGGGAGGAGTCCAAGCTCAGAGGGAGGGGAGGTGGACAGGAAAGGGAATTATGACTTCATGGCACTGGTTTCTTCCTCCATCACTGCCCTGTGTGAAAGTCTCCAGGACTCCCCTTGTCCTTTATGTCCCCATTCCTGAAGGCAGCTGTCTTCTTTCTCCTCCTCCTCCTCCTGCTCCTCTTCTTCCTCTTCCTTCTCCTCCTCTTCCTCTTCTTCTTCTTCCTCCCCATGTTTCTTCTTCCCCCTCCCCTTCCCACCCACTTCTCTGCCCAGCCTTTCTACCCAGGTGCCCCGCTAGAAAGTGTCCCCTTTGTTCCCTCCTTTTCCTGGCCCAGCTTGGGCCTCCCACACTGACCCCCTCCCCCTAACTGCCACAACAAGCAGAATGTGCGACAGGCAGGGTGGGGTCACCCGCAGGTCATAAAGGTCAATGGGACCGTGGTTCCGCAGTAGGGAGGGGCCAGCCTAGGCTAGGACCCTGGCCAGGAACCTACCAGAAGATGGGCTTAAAGGCTGCAGCATGGAGGTGGGGGAATCTTACTGTGACATTAGCAAGAATCCCCTTCAATAAAGGTTGGTGACTTTACAGGAATAAATGTAAAAGGGAAGCGTTCCTGGCTCTTTCGAATTATAAACCGCTAATCGCTGTGGGACGCTTTGAAGTGTAGGGCATTAGCCAGAAGGCGGAGGTTCTTACCACGCTTAGCCACTAACTCGCTGTGTGACCTTGGGTAGTTACCTCTTTGCATCTGTTTCCTGATTTGTGAAAAGAAGGTCTCCTTGAGGCTGAGGTTCTGCGACTCCGAGGGTCGAAGCTCCAGTGTGGTCGGCTTCTCCGCCCCCACACTCCACCCTTCCAAAACCACCCGGCCCCCAACAACTCGGTGAACGCCTGCCAAGAGGTCCCTTTAAAGGCATAAGTCCCGCCCCACCTGCCCGTTCGGGCCGTGGATTGGTGGCTCCGTGGTGGGGCGGGGCCCGGCGGGGCTCGGCGGCGCTCGGGGGCGGGGTCTGGATCCGCGCGGCCCCCGCCCCCTTTGTTCGCGCTGCGGCTGGAGGCGCCGGGCTGGGCGGGAGGTGTGTGCGCGCGTGTGCCGCGCGGTGGGGAGCTGTAGGTCGCGCTGCCGGCTGTCAGCTAGCTTCGCGCCGCCACCCTATGGCAGGAGGAGGCGCGCGGGACCAGCCGTGGGGGGCCGGCCGTGAGTGAGCCCCTCTGCCTGTCGCCCGAGAGTATGTCACCTCCAGTCTCCGCGTCAGCCTTTGCCAGCAGCACTCGCGTCCCCGCCTTCAGCAGCCGCAGTCGCAGCCGCTGCCTTGGGCATTGGCCTCCAGACCCCCTCCCCTGATACCCCCAGACCCTAGCGACAGGGGACCATGGCTGGCCAGGGGGACTGCTGCGTCAAGGTGGCCGTCAGGTAGGGACGACGGCGGGGAAGGGGCGCGCGCGCCCAGGGGGTTCGGGCTTTGTCTCGCGTGGGCTCCAGGCCGGGGCCGCGGGCACCGCTCGTGCAGGAGCCCGCATTTGGGGAGGAGGGGCCGGGCCAGCGCGGGCCGGGTGGAGGGCGCTGCGCTCTGACCCGGCTGCCGCAGTGGAGCGGCGGCCCAGAGGATTGCTGGAAGGTGGCTTTGTTTGGGTGGTAATTTCGGGCCCCTCTTGGGAGCTCTTAATGATCAGAAAATCGAATAAACAAGGAAATCCGGTATTTCACACCCAGCCCTGGCCCAGGCCGGAGCGTCTGTGTGTTTCCTCTTCGCCTCCCCACAAGGCTGCTGTCTCATACCGGGCTTTGGGAGAGCAAAAATGTTTCCCCTCATCAACCCTAATCAGCTAGCGTTGTGATCTTGGACCAGCCAGCAGAGACTGCGCACCATCCCGAACTGCAGACAAAGATTGGTTGTAGGACTCATGGAAAGACTGCATGGTGTCTTGGCCTTCTGTGTGGAGCAAGTGGTGTGAGGAGAGAATCCTGCTGATTCTGGAGATGGGGCAAGGGGTGAGAGGGCAGAGGGTTGAAGCTGATGCCCAACCAGGGGCACTCAGGTGAAACTGAGCTGTGGAGAGCCATATGGATTTATCTAGGGTGCCATCGCCAATAGCTCCGGGATTCAAAGCGATCTGTCAGAAATCAGGCAGGCAGAGGACAGTGCTGGGTGGGTTCTGTTGGGAGGGGCACACAGAGGTGCAGAGCAGGAAATACTGCAAAGTTGAACCATCTGTGTTCTTTGTGCTGGGTGGAGACGCTATGTACCACACCACCTCTCCCTGTTTTTATTTGGGGCTTTCTCTTTCAGAGGGATATATTGGGAGAATATGAATCTAGGGCTGGTCACCAAGAGGAGGATATGGAGATCAACATTCATCTCTGCCCTGGCTTTGTATGTTGGGGGAGGGGCATGTTCCAGGTCTAGGGTGGTCTTGTGGGTCCTCTAGGTTAGATGTGACCCAGATTCCAGGGGTCCTGGGAAGTTGCTTCTAGACAGGGTCAGAGATGGCACTGGAAAAGCTTTCATCTTCGTGTCCCAGGAAAGATGCCCTTCAGCTACCTGACCAGTCTGCGGCAGCCCACAGAGGTGGCACTGATGCTGATCACATCTCTGGGGTTGAGGGAGGAGACAGCGGTCTCCATCCCTGCGCCCTAGGCGGCACTCAGAGCACCACTTGAGCTGCAGCCTTCCTGGCCCTGAGCAGCCTGAGACAAAGAGGAGCCCCGCAGGTGCCTAGTGGGCTGGCCGGGGCGGGGCCAGGCTGCTGCTGGGGCTGACATTGCAGCAGGAGCCCTTGGAGGTCGAGGGAGGGAGGTGCAAGCTGGGGGGTGGGAGTGTGAAATGTAAATATGGCATCTGCAGCAGATGGGGAGAGACCGATCACCATAAAAGGGAAATGCAGCTCTAACCCCTACCCAGTGTGAACCAGGGCTGGGAGGGAAAGGGCTGGGGTGCCCCCTTATAGGGGGCTTTCCTTTAGACTCCATCTTGTAGGAGAGAGCCAAACAAAGGCCTTGCACCTCTGCTCAGGATCCCAGGCTGGGCTGGGGCATGGTAAAGTGTGGGGTTCCCTGGGGGAACTTCCCAGGTTGAGCACCTTGATTAGAGGGCAACAAAAACATGGTGTTCCCTTCCTGTTTCCACCACTAGCAGGTCCCTGGCACCCTCTTCCCATCAAAAGGGTTGCACTTGCCCTCTGCACCCAGTCCCAGAGGGAGGTCTTCCCAGTCAGATTACCCAGGCAGCCCCACACCTTGTCTTGAGTTGCTGGTATGGATGGAGGCATAGGGGAAATTGAATATCAGAAGAGCCAGGTTTTGGGGGCTCCAGGAAAGTGCCCCCGCATCCAGTTCCTCCCCACCAGCCCTGAGGCTCCAGCTCTCAGGAGCGCTCAGCCTGGCACACGACAGACTTCAATGGGCAGCTGGCTGTAGAAGTCAGACAATGCCTGGATAGAGCCCAGTTTCTAATCACAGAGCAAGGGTAGGACTGGGCTAGGGCTGGGGTGGGACAGGGAGCAGATGGCACCAATGATGTGTTGCAGGGGATTCTTGCTTTTGGATCTCCTTCTACTCCCAGAAGTCACTTGTCCTACCTATAGGACTGGGTGTTGGACTGCATTCAAGTAGAGCATTTATAGGAAAGGCCAAGGATTTGGAATTGCTTAGATGCACCCCAAAGCCAGGACTCACTACCTCCTGCCAGGTTTTACTGTCTTTCTGACTTCCTGAAGTCCCTTTTTTTGTCTCTAACTAAAGTGCTTTGTGAATTCCTATAAGAACAACTTGCAGTGAGCCTTGGAGTCTAGCTTTTTGCACAGAAAGGCCAGTGCTTGGTGTGTGTGTGTGTGTGTGTGTGTGAGAGAGAGAGAGAGAGAGAGAGAGAGAGAGAGAGAG
>NDGM011205168.1:15280-29631 GCA_002564305.1 Octomys mimax | reverse complement strand
CTCTCTCTCTCTCTCTCTCTCTCTCTATATATATATATATATATATATATATATATATATCTGACACAAAGGAAACTCGGCTGCACATAATTAGGCATTCTGGCACACTACACTATTAACTTGAAGATGTAGAGCCTTGGGTTTTGTGGAGGGAAATAGGAGGTGTGATGTCCAATGAAGCAAGCAAGCAAGGTGATGCCCTTGGAAATCTACATTTCTTTGAAATGAAAGCAGAGTCTAATCAAATAAAAGCCTCCTACAGGACACTATCCCTCACATTTGGGTATCTTGGCTATCTCTTATCAGGAAAGAAATAGATCAGGGAATTACAGATCTTTTATAAGCGGATCTTTTACAGATGGTCAAGCATTAAAATAATTTTAAAAAACCCACTCTTCTCTAGTGATTCTGTGGAGATCTTCTCTTTTTCAGTGAGGAAAAAATCCACCTCCTTTTCTTGACCATTTTCTGGCTGCGTTAATACTCAGGTCTCCTTCTGGTCTGCCTTGTGCTCATCCTGTGCACCCCGCGAAGACGTGCAGATTAGAGCAAAAGGAAGCACGCTGCAAACGCTGGAGTCCTGCAGCCAGTTAGGTCCACCATTTATGACCTGAAAAGTTGGATTAGTGAATATCCTCACTTTAACAATAAAGCCAGATTAAAAGGGAAAAGGACAGAGTTTGCTTTCAGAGGGATTTGGGTATTTGAGGGTGGTACTTGCAATACAAGTTTCCCCCTTCATGGGGTAATATACTTGGACCTTCCCAGATGCTGCAAGGAAACAGAGGTGGTAGAATGCAGAAGGAATGTGCCAGAGTTCAGGAAAAGCTCGCACTCAGAAGTCCAGGAAACCTGAAATTTATTCTCTCACCGAATCTGGGACCTTAACAAGTGACTCTAAGCCTCACAGAGCCCATTTGAATATATATAAAGGTCTACAGGGTCTCACTACATAGACTCATAGTGATTCTCTTGTCATCAGCCTCCCAAGTGCTGGGATTACAGGCACGTGCCACCACGCCCAGTCTCAATTCCAGTCTCAGTGCGCCCCCGGGGGCAGGGCCAGCACAGCAAGCTGGGGATCAAACCCTGGTCCCTGTAGTCCACTGAGCTATCTGGCCAGCCCACTAAATAATATTAATAATGGTAGGAAAGAATTGAGAGGCAGGTTGTATTATGGTTCAGTGTAACACACGCCAGAGACAGACTGCTGTTCAAGTGCTAGCTTTGCTGCTAGGAACTGTAGCACGCCTGCGCCTTGGTTTCTCTTTCTTTCTTCTGATTCCGCATCCAACGTGGACTATCTGTTATATTGACGAAGCTGAACTACAGACCACTGCCATCCAAAGTCTGTAGCGCACATTAGGGCTCGCTCTTGGTAGTGCATCCGCTGTCCACTTGGACACATGGGTAGTAGCGTACGCGTGCCATTCGCATCTCATA
The DNA here is from genome assembly GCA_002564305.1 of Octomys mimax. Taxonomy (NCBI): domain Eukaryota; kingdom Metazoa; phylum Chordata; class Mammalia; order Rodentia; family Octodontidae; genus Octomys; species Octomys mimax. Next base: position 28,188 of record NDGM011205168.1, on the reverse strand, counting down.
CTGATCAGCTGCATTGTCGTGAAAAGCCACTGTGATCCACCTATCGTCTTTCTTTTCTCAGGGCCTCTGGAGACCACAGACCCTTTTACTGCCAAAAGAGATTTTTCCCCAGCATGTCATATTATTGGAACTATACAGTACATAGCTTTTCAGAGTGACTTCTTGCATCTACTAATATGTGCTTAAGGTTCTTCCATTTCTTGTCACTCCTCAATAGCTCATTTCTTTTAGGTTTAGTTTTACAAATATTTGTTGAGTGCTACATCTCACACTAGAAGTCAGTATTTTGGGTAACTGGATTTGTGAGTAGGTAATGGTGCTTGCCCTAGAGATACAGCAATGAATAACACACTCTCTTTTTTCTAGTTTATTTTATTTTTAAAACTTGTTTTAAAATTATACCTAAAACAAAAAACTATACCTATTAAGAGGTAAATTGCAATGCCTTAATCACATTAAGTCTATCTATCTCCTCAAGGAAGCTATTACTTCTTTATGGTAAGAACATTCAGAGTCTTTCCTCTAGCTTTTTGAAATATGGCATAGATTATTATCTACAGTTACCTACATGTCCCTAGCTCCCCTCTCCCGCCGTCCTCTTCAACCTTTGGTAACCACCAATTTACTGTGAACCGCTATGAGGTCAAGGTTTTTATACTCCTCACATGAGCAAGAACATGAATGTGGCTTTCTTTCACTTAACATATGGGTTTCCAGTTCCACCCATGTTGTCATAAGTAACGGGATTTAATTCTTGTTACTATCTGAATAGTACTCCATTGTGTTTATAAATGTTTTCTTGATCTTCGCATTGTGGATATTTAGGTTGTTTTATTTCTTGGCTATTGTGAATAGTATTGTAACAAACAGGGGTGCAGATCTCTCTTTGACATATTGATTTTGTTTCTTCTGGATATGTACATGAAAGTCAGATTTCTGAATCTAATGGTACTTCTCTTTTTAAAAACATTTATTGATCGACATTTAAAAATTGTGCAAGAAATCAAATTCAGGATCTTGTATATTCCAGGCAGGTGCTGTGCCACTGAGCTATATCCCTGACCCTTCAATTTTTCATATTTCATTTATTTAATGTATTTGGTTATTACAGGGTCTCATATAGCTCAGACTCGTGGTGATCCTGTTTTCAGCTTCCCCACCGCTGAGATTACAAGTGTGAGCCACTATGCCCAGACTCTGGCCTGCTCAGCCTGCCATGGGGCAGGCCTTTGCAGCTTGTGGTGCTGGGGATTGAACTATGGTCCCTGCGCTTGCCTAAGCTTGGATAAGCACGGTGCTTTAGTCTGCTGAGCTATCTCATTGACCTTATTTTTAATTTTTAAAGGCACCGCTGTATCGTCTTCCATGATATAGATGCTAATTTACATTCCAGCCCAGAGTGTGCAGGGGCTCGCTCTACACCACGTACTCACCAGCTTCATTTTCTTTTTTTTGTCCTTTTTGTTTGTAGCCATGCTACAGGGGTAGTAGTGGTGGTGGTGGTGATGCTGTTTCACTGTGCCTTGGATTTGTGCTTCCATAGTGATTAGTGACTTTGAGAATTTTTTAAAAGCCTGTTGGCGATTTATTTGTCTTCTTTTGAAAAACGTCTATCACATCTTTTACCCATTTAAATTGTTTTTTCTTTTTTGGGGGGAACTGGGGATTGAACTCAGGCCCTTACGCTTGCCAGGCAAGCACTTATTCTACTGAGCTATCTCCCCGGCCCCAAATTGGGTTGTTTTCTTACCGAGTGATTTGAATTCATTATATTTTTAACCATTTGTCAGGTGTATAGTTTGAAAATACTTCCTTCCATTCTGTAAGTTTCTTTTCACTTTTTGTTTCTTTTTTTATGCAGAAGTTTAGTTTGCTGTAACTTCATTTCTTTGTTTCTCTTTTGGTTCCTTGTGCTTTTATGGTCTTAACCATAACATCTTTCATTATTCCAGTGGCCTAAAGTTCTTGGTACTTAGTGGCATTGGATGGCCCCAGTGCATGGAAGAATTGGGTAATCATTTCAAATCTCTATATCATCCAGCTTTGTTTATGCCTGTCTTCAAAAATCCAAAATACTGTAAGCTGATTATTATTATTATTATTTACTTAGTACAGGGACTACAGGGTTTACAGGATCTCGCTACACAGATTGGACTCATAGTGATCCTCCTGTTTTCAGCCTCCCAAGCACTGGGATTACAGGTGCGTGCCACCATACCCAGTTTCAGTCAGGCTCAGCGCACCCCAGGGGCGGGGCCGGCACCGCACGTCTGGGATCGAATCCACGGCCCTGAGCTCTGCCTAGGCAGGCGCTTTAGTCCGCTGAGCTATCTGGCCAGCTCTTCGTAGATTGTTTATGTTCCGGATTCGATGTTCACTTCCACTATTTCAACACAAGAGGGTGCTCTAAGTTCAGTTTTGCTGTCACTCGGCAGTTGATGTGTTTTCAGTTTCGCCACTAGAGGGCACACCATATCTAAATTTGTTACCAATCTACAGTTGTGTTACTCTGGGTAGACCACGGAAAAAGGATTACCCACCTCCTGCTGCTCATGGTAGCGTCATGGGCCTTGCCTGAAGTGTTCTATAGGTGTCATTTAAGCTGGGCGTGGTGGTGCACACCCATAAATTTAGCACTGGGAGGCTGAGGCAAGAGTACAACTTCCAACCTTATCTGGGCAACCTAGTGACTTAATGAGACTGTGTTGCAAGATAAAAACTAGAACTGAGGGCGTTGCTTATTGCAAAGGCCTTGGTTTCATTTTCCAGTAAAGTGTACTCACACATGCATACACGCGCACACACACATATACACACACGTCAGATATCTATTATTATATACAGTTAATGGTGATATTGTTTTCACCTATGTTATTACTGATTTTCTACCTGCTGAATGTGCTTAGGCATGGTAGAGTGGTATTGAAGTCTCTGCTGTAGTAGTGGGCGGACCTAGTTCTCCTTGCCATTCTGTCAGAATACAAAATCCTGGCCCTCAGAGAATTCATGGTGCTTAGGATAGTAAGTACCTTTACAAAAGTCCAAACAGCACTAGACAACGAGCTATGAAAGAAGCGCCTTTCTCTGAGCTGTTAAATAGGCCCTGTAAGAAGAGCTTGAATGTGAACGTGTAGTCTCTTTGGAGGTGATCACGGGAAGCCTTGGTACTAAAGATCAGGGAATTGAGGGAGAGGACAGAAGAGAGCTGCTCAGGGCTGCAGCTAGCTGAGCTACAACTATAGACAGCTAGCACTCCGGCTTTCCAGGGAACTCTGGGAGACATGTCAAGTGTGCAGTGCCCAAAGAGCTGGGCAAATGATCCATTCAATCTTCTTCATCATTGTTTGAAGGTGGTCTCGGGGCCATCGATTCAATGTGTCTCCCAGCTGGGCTGAACGTTCTCCAGTGGGGTAGACACTAAAGCCCCATGCGGAGCCACAGGTGTTCCCAGTACACAGCCTTCTGGGGAGAGCTATACCAAGCAGGATGGACAGAGCCCTGCAAGTGTGTGCTGAAAGAAGCGGGTTGGGGGCTTACAGATAGGGTGCATGGAGAGGATTGGTCCTCTCTGCTTTCTAGTTTGAGTGAACAAAGACTTCACAGAGAAGAGCATCACGGTAGGGAGCCCAGGCTGCTTGGGAAAGCGCTGCATGTTCCTCAAGGCAGGCACTGAGCAGTGGCAGAGGAGAGTATGGAGCCAGGAAGAGTGCTGGCGAGCAGTGGGGGTGTGCCGGGCGGTTGTCTGTCAAGGTCCTCTCCACACCTGTCTCAAGATGCCACAAAGAGCCACTGAGAGCTTAAGCAGCAACCTGTGATCTGTCTAGGTTGTTTTATAGGAAGAGCAGATGGCCGTGGTACCCTGAACTGGTGGTTGCTCTTGCTAGTTCACATCTCGTGGATTTCCTGTCACTGGGTCGATCATTTATTCCCATCTGGGTTGCTATTTGTCCAACCTTTCTAAGAACCCACCTCCTTATGTCCCTTTAGGAGGCCTCAACCCCAGCTGGGTGATGCTCCCCCTTTTCAAGAACATAGGCTCAGGCAGGGCAAATAGCTCAGTGGATTAAAGCACCTGCAAGCAGGCGCAGGGGCCAGGAGTTCAATCCCCAAGCCTGCAATGCTGGCCTGCCCCCGGGGTGCACTGAGATGGTGATTGAGACTGGGTGCGGTGGCGTGCACCTGTAATCCCAGCTCTTGGGAGGCTGTAAACAGGAGGATCACCATGAGTCCTATCTAGTAGTGAGACCCTGAACACCCTGTAGACCCTTCCCCCACAAACAAACAAACAAAAAGAACACAGGCTGCAGCTCATAAATTCCCTCCTGCTGGCTACTCAGTTCTGACAAACCCTCTCCCCTTTGTTCCCTCAGAATTTCTTTTTTTTTTTAAGTGAAAAATCTTTATTGTGAAGTTTCCTGTGGTGACACTCCTCCTGAGCTGGATCCCAGCTAAGGAGGCTGAGGCAGGAGGTCACAGGTGAGCCCCAGCCTCCCTCAGAATTTCGATTGATCAAGCGTCCCACCTGTTCTGGTTTGTATCTAGATGTACCCCAAAGAATCATGCACACATAGCTGGGGCCTTAGGACGGTGGCTGCATTGTGGGTGTGTGGTGCTAGGGTTGAGTGTGTGTGGCACTGCATTAGTCTGCTAATTAGTTTAGTGCAGCTCTGGCTGGGGCTGAATAGGTTTGCTGAAGGTAGAAGGCCCACCCTTGGTGTAGGTGGCACCAACCAGTAGCTCGTAACCTGAGTGGAATTAAAGGGAAAGGGAGGCTCCCTGCTGCTGCTCCACTGCTTCTTGCCTACTCTGCCAGGAACTCTTCCTCCTCTGTGATGCTCTTCGGCCATGCCACCCTGGTTTGCAGCCAGACTGAAACTTCTCCAAATTATGAGCCAAAATAAGCCTTGTTTTCCTTTCATTTTAGGTGTCAAGTATTTTGTCTCAGCAATGAGAAAAATAACTAAGACACTCCCTCAGTGGTATTTCAGTGTCCCCTTTTATCTTTTTAGTTTTCCAATACTCAGTTAAGCAAGATAGCTTCTGGTACCTGGTTCTCTCTGCCGCAATGACTGCTGTCCTTCGCCTTTCTGCCCGGACCCTGACTTGTGCAGCGCGTGTCCGAGGAGTGGGTGCATGTGGGGACTGCACTTCTGCACTCTGCATAGCTTCTTTGATGGGCTTCCAAAGCTCTTAGCAACTCTGGAGCTGGCACAAGAAGGCAGATGGTTGGGCTTAAGCAGCACTAGAGGAGCTTTGAAGATGCTCAGTAGGAAAGAGCTGCACCCAAGGTAGGGAATTGCTAACAGCAGCAGTAGCACAGCAACAAGAATAGATGTATTTAAAATTTCAAGCTTACTGTATGCCAGGAATTCACTGTTTTAAGAGTTTTACATATAGTCTTGACACATTCACAAGAGGCTGTAATTTGTATGTCTCACTGCTGGGGGGCTCTGAATGCTCAGTGATACAAGCCTGTGGGAACATGTTAATGAACTCAACTTTCACAACAATCCTATGAGATAGGTATGGGGTATTCTCCATTTGACAGGTGAGGACACTGAGGCAGCAAAAGGCTAAGTAATGCACCCAGTATCAAAAGGCCAGCAAGGAGCAAAGCTGGTATTTGAACCTGGGCAATCAGTGTGCCCCTGGGGGTGGGGTTTATAATCACACAAAAGATATTCTTTCTCGATTCTGTGATTCTCTAGAAATACGACAGGCTGCCTTCATGACAAGCTGAGCATTTGGAGAAGTCCTGAAAGAAAGTTAGAGAAAGGTGGACAGGAAAGGTGCACACTGCTAGAGGCAAGTAGCTTCCACCGGGCAGGGGCACAGATGGAAATGGGACAGAAGAGCGGAGAGTTTATCGGTCCCTGGAAGCTTAATTAGGTCATTGGTGAGGACAGAATATTTAAAAAAAAATCCTATCAGTTAAAGACCTATGGGATTTAATTCCCTCAATCTTGCTCTTTAGTCTTAGAATAAATGAAGCCTTCTCCTAGTTACAAAAATGATGTTGAAAAATGATTGATTGTTCTAATGAGGAAAGAGAACAGCTGCCTGAATAGCAGATATAACTTTTATAATCATTTCCTCTTCATTGGTTTTCTCCCTAATGACCCCGGCACTGATGACAGTGTTTAGGAAGGAGGGTGTGTAATGAGCAGAGGCCTGGAATAATCAGGAAGCTTGGGCAAAGAGGGAAATGGGTGGCTTGAGTTGCTCACGACTGGCTGCATTTTTAACAAGCCCGAAGTGATGGCTGTTCACCAGGCTGGGTGAAGGTGACAGAAGTGGAGTCTGTGGCAACCCAAGATCCCCGGATTGAGAGGCAGAACCGAGCAAAACCACACATGGTCACCGCACATACCCAAACTCGTGCTAGCTTCACTAAGCCCTAGAGTGACATTTTGCAGACAGAAGCCTTCCACCAGGATATGTTTGGCAGCAAGGCTGCACAGAGATCCTGAAAAATGGTAGCGCAGGTCATGCACACCAAGTCTGCACTCAAAGTCTGAGGCTGCCGCTTGCAGGTTTCCTAACCTCTCTGTGCCTCATTTTCCAACTGTGAACTTGAGTATCTAAACCTATTTGTGCCCTCGTTTTTTCTACTCCACAACTGGGATATATATTTCATGGATTCGTTGGGATTGAATAATTACAGTACCTGGCATACATCGCCTTGATTTACATGTTTCTCAAATAATTCAAATGAATCGCTCTTGGTGGAACTGAATCCACTGTGTTTTTCTGTCCTCTGCAAAACGGAGATTCCACAAAATGTGTTTTCAGTGCCCTTGATGTTCCAGGCTCTCTCTCTTTGTCTCTTGACTTCAGTGGCACCTTGTCCTCTCATGATCCCATTATCCTTTTCTCATTATGACCAAATATCCCATGCCAATCTCGGGGGCGGGGGTGGCTGAAGACTAACTCACAACAAAACACTACCATTGTGACTGATAACCTTTGTCCTGCACCACATCTTGGACTTACATCAAGGGGCTCAGGCAGCATTTCAGGCACTTGTCAGAAGTGGGGGACCTCTCTGTGCCATTCGGTGCCTGTGTTGAAGACCAGTTTTGTGTGGACACTTCTGGAGTCCTTCACCACAGTTTAGAAATCCTGTGCTTGTGACATTCTCTTTTCTGGGGCCCCATACCCATACCAGCACACCACTCCTGAAATCACACCCACAAAGCTGTTGTCAGTTTAGCCTATGGTGTAACCATTTATTATGACTTGTATCTAAATGTCCTCATAAAGCCTCATGAACTCATAAGGGTTAGGTTTAGGGTTAGGGCTAGAACTAGGGCTAGGGCTAGATCTAGGGTTAGAGTTAGGGTTAGGATTAGGGGAGGCTTTTTGAAACTGGCTGGTTCTGGGGCATGTGCTGCTTGGACTGATTCATGGTGTGGTGCTAGGATCACACCCTTGTATGAGTCTCCTTATCCTAAGGGTGAGTAACCTGACAAGATATAAGGGACACCACTATGCCACCCCCAACAAGTTCATGAATAAATGTTCTCTCTGCTAAAAAAAAAAAGATATAGGAGACAGAAAGAGGGCTGCTGAGGCACCTTGCCACTTGCTGCTTTCTGCCTGCCATGAACTGTTTCTCCTCCACGATGCCCGTCCGCCACACTACCCTGCCTGAGAGCCAGCAGATAATGGACTGCAACCTCTATAAACTGTGACCCCTAATAAACTTTTCCTCCTTTAACTTTGGATGTTGGGTATTTTGTCTCAGTGCTGAGAAAAGTAACTAAGATAGCATTGTTGTTTGGGAACATGTTGGACCAGGCCTATTAGATAATTTCTCTTGTCTCCTATCAGAGTAGCTATCCCAAATTTTGGTTAGGTATATCCAATCAGCCTGAATATTAGAGAGTCATATTTCCTTTCATTTTCAAAGATTTTATTTTCATTTCTTTTTATTTCATGATATCTCCATTTTGCAAGAGGGGAAGAACAGTTTTGGTTGTGTGTGCTAGAAAACCTGTCTCAACGTGAATTCCCAAATATGGGAAATTGATTGCCCCAATTAAGGGCAGAGCGCAACGGCAAGGCAGACATCAGCTGGGTTTTCTTAAGACTCTGACGTATTTTCTCTCGAGACGCTCTCTTCTTCTCCAAGGAGTAACTATACTCTCGAGGGCTCTGCAGCACAGCTGGGGCTCAGATCCTCCTGAAAAAAACATCTGAGGAACAGAGGAAATCCTTTATTCTATCTTTTCAGGTGGCTCTATTTTTTAAAAGTCTCATTTCACTTTTTACTTAACAATTATTACATTTCTTTGTAGCATGCAATGTGAAGTTTTGATACATGTGTATATTTTTTTTTGGTGGTACCAGGGATCGAACTCAGGACCTTGCATTTACCAGGCAAGCACTTATTCCACTGAGCTATCTCCCCAGCCCTACATATGTATATTTTGGAATAAAAGAAATCAAGATATTTACCAAATCTCTCACCTGAAACACCATTTCTTTATGGTGAGAAATTTAACATTTATTCTTTTAGCTATTTTGAAATATACAATATGCAATTATTAACTCCAGTTACCATGCTGTGCAGAATACCAAAATTTATTCTTCCCATCTGCCAGAAACATTCTACCTCTGAACATCTCCCTTTCCCGTGCAGCTTCCTTAACCTATCATGACCATCATTTTACTCTACTTCTACAAATGCACCTTTTTCAGATTTCACATAAAAGTGAGACCATGCAGCATTTGTGTCTTCGTGCCTGTTTTCTTTTACTTCATGTAATGCTCTCTAGGTTCACCTATGTCGATACAAATGGCAGGGTTTCCTGCTTCTTAAGGCTGAAGAGTATTCTGCCTCTGTCTCTGTCTCTGTCTCTCTCTCCCTCTCTGTCTCTCTCTCTATATATATGTATATATGTATTCATTCGTTGATGGGCAATATTGATGGGCACTTCTGTTTTTATAATTCAGCCATGATGACTAAGGTGTCAATGAACATGAGAGTACAGGTATCTGACCAATTCCAGTAGTGGGACTGGTGGATCTTGTTAGTTCTACTTTTCGTTTTTGAAGATGCCTCCATACTATGCTCCATAGTGGCCACGCTAATTTATATTCCTACCAGCAATGCACACGTGTTCCTTTTTTTCCACATCCTTGTTAGCACTTATTGTTAGTCTCTTTGTTAGTAGCTACTCTTATTGGGATTAGGTGATATCTAATTGTGGCTGTGATTTTCATTTCCCTGATAATTGATGATGTTGGACATATTTTTGTATATATGTTGATGATTTGCATGTCTTCTTTGGAGAAATGTCTATTCTGACTGTTGTAGTTTATGTCTAGTTGTCCCCCCAAAACCTCATTCAGTTGTTGGGGCAGGCTTCTAGAGTTTGTGATTAATTCATGATCCAATAACAGGATTATGGGTGTGGGGGCTATACCTGTCCTGGGGTGGATAGCCCGAATACAATGTAAGGCAGGGACAGAGGCTTGCTAGCTGCCCCAGCCACTGCACCTCCTTTTGCTCTTTGCTGTTTTCTGCCACCATGAACTGCTGCCCTCTGCTATGTGCCACTCTACCTTGAAGCCAGTCAAGTGTGAACTGAAACCTCCACTAACTGTGAGCTAAATAAAGTTTCCCTCCTTTATTTGGGGTGTTGGATATTTTGTCCAAGCAATGAGAGAAAAGTAACGGAGTCACTGGCTCATTTTTTTTTTTAACAGAACCGAGGATTGAACTCAGGCTTATTCCACTGAGCCATCTCCCCGGCCCCACACTGGCTCGTTTTAAAATAGTGTTGTTTGTTTCTTGTTATTGAGTAGTTGGAGTTCCTTTATAGTTTAAATTGTAGCCTCTTATCCAATATATTATTTGCAAATATGTTCTTCCAATCTGTGGGTTATCTCTTCACTGCAAATTTGATGTAATTCATTAATGTATTTTTGTCTGTGCTTTAGGGGCCCTAGCCAAGAAATTACTGCCTGGACCAATGTCATGAAGCTGTCTCCAGGTGTTTTCTAGCAGCTTTAAACTTTTAGGCCTTATGTTTAAGTCTTTAATCTATTTGAGTTGACTTTTATAGTGATCATGAGATAGAGGTTAGTTTTCATTCTGCCTGTGTGTCTAGTTTTAGCAGTACTATTCTCTCAGGAGACTGTTCTTTGTAGACAGCATGTTCTTAACATCTTTTTGGAAAATCAGTGTCACCTGACAACTCTATTTTGTGAAGCCATTTTAAAGTGTCCTCTTACACCTTATTGGTTTAATTCTGGCATATCTCAAATGAACTACTCCTGGAGTCTGGGAAAATGCCATCCCTCCCACATTGACTAGATCTGGACAATGTCACCAATAGGAATATTGCAGAAGTGACAATGTACCTTCCAAGGCTAGGTCATAGGAAAGCAGGTGGTTTCTACCTTAGATGCCTTCCTCCCGGGGAAGCGAAGCACCATGCTGTAAGGGTATCTGTGTATCTAGGCGTGGTCTCACTGGGGAAACGAGTCCTCTAGGCAACAGCTTACACCAGTTTGCAGCCATACGAGTGGGCTGTCTCAGAAAAGAATCCTGCTGCTGTGCTTGGTGACTGCAAACCTGGCTGGAACCTTAAAGGCAACACCAGGAGACTCTGAGCCTGAAAACCTATCTAAACTTCAGAAAACTATGATAAGCAACAGCTGATTATTGGTCTTTCTGGCCATTACACTTTGCAGAGATTTGTTACACAGCATTTTGCATCCAGAGCAGTGACCCTTGATGGGACACTGAATCCACTCATTTCTTTCTAAGATCCAAGGAGAGTGCCTCTTTTCTTTTTATTTATGAAAGATTTGAAGTAAAATGAATAATTTTCAAAGAATTCCCTACCTTTACTTCTCGTGACTTTCCCTCCTTTATAGAATACAGAGCTATCAGTCAAATGTGTTTTCTGAGGCATCTCACCAGCTTTATAAAAATTCCCAAATTCTAAGTTGTGCCACAGACAATACAATACAGAGCACAAAGAACTGGGAAGTTGCCTGAGTAACAGAGTGGAAAGTTTCCCAGGCCCATCTGGATCCCTGACTGAGAGTCAGCCCTAATGCCAGCAGGCTCTACGAGGCCTCACAAAAACGTAGTCAACTTTACAAATGACAAAGATTAAGTTTCCTTCTAGCTCTGTGGCAGAGCTGAAAAAGACTGTTACATTCTATTTGCTTATTTCCTGATTATAAAGATAAACAATTTTCCTATAGGAAACATGGGAGAAAGTGCTGAGAAGAAAAAAAGAAGAAGAAACTAGAAACCACCTACCTATAATTTTATTATAGAGATCACTATTAGCATTTTCCATAGCTTTCCCCTTTGCATTTCTGCATAAAATTAGGATATGAAATATATAGTTTTATATCCTGCTTTTCCCATTATTTTCTGAGGATTTCTTCACGTGGTTAAATATTCCTTGAAAATATGTTCTTCCGTGGATGCCTAGAGACTTACTAAGTAAATGTGTTTGAGCTCGCCATCCCTCTGAGTTCTCAGTTTTCCTTTGCAATAGCCATAGCTTGGAGGACAGACCCCGTACATTCAGCGTTACATGAATTCTGATGGCCTCCTCAGTATAAGTCTAGAAGTCAGACTACTAGAAGTAGAACTACTGGGTGAAGTTAATAAGGAGTTCTTAAGGCCATTGATTCATATTGCCAAATTGCTCTTCAGGAAGCCTTACAAACTGATAGGGCTTCAAAGAGTGAAAGAAGTGCTTATATCACTACATTTGTCAAAACAAAGTAGTATAATTTCTAAATATTACCAATTTGAAAGGTAAAAAGAGTATCTTGTTTTAATTTGCATTCCATTGCTAGCTGGAAGTTGAACATTTCTTCCACTTTTATTAATCATTTATATTTCTTCTTTGGTGAAATAGCTACCATATTCTTCACCTTTTTTCCCATCAGGATTATCTCTTTTTAAAGAAATAGATTTTTAAAATATTTAGGCAAATAATATTAAATATAGTCTTGGAAAAAGCCAGACATAACTCAGGGCAAAAGGCACTGAGTCAAGTAGGCCTTTTGTGTGAAGTTTAATGTTTATCTGGCTAGGAGTTAGGCTGTGCTTGTAGCTATGGGTCTTAAAAGTTATGGTTTTCTGGGCTGGCCTGATAGCTTGGCAGACTAAAGCACCTGCTTGGGCAGAGCGCAGCAGCTGGTGTTTGATCCCCGGCCTGCTGTGCCGGCCCTGCCCCAGGGGCTCACTGAGAAAGCGATTGAGACTGGGCGTGGTGGTGCACACCTGTAATCCCAGCACTTGGAAGCCTGAAAACAGGAGGATCACTACGAGTCTGATCTATGCAGTGAGGCCCTGTAAACCCGGTAGATCCTGCCCTAAATACAGAAAAAAATTTACAGTTTTCTCATGTGTCCTTTTTTGTCTCTCGTCTTGTATTTGGTTTTCCTTAGAGATTTGTTAAGTAAGCTTGGAGATATACAGTTTTCTCAGTTGCAGCTTTTGTTGTGGTTATTATACAGGAACATTATAGGCATGCTGGTAATGTTTGGGGAGAGGAAAATTGTTCTGTATCTCACATTAGGTCCCAGACTTATGGTGGGCCATGTCCCTGGGCTGTGACTTCATTGCATGCTTGTTAGCACCTCCTTAGGTGAGATGGGAGGGCTAAAGTTGGTTAGTGTTGAGTATTTCCCTTCTCCTAGTTTCTGCTAAAATAGTCTCCCTTGAGGGCAAGCCTGAACAGTAGAGTGTTCTAAGCATATGTCATAGTTACTTTTTACTTGTTGCGGTGACAAATACCCAATACTCAAAATGAAGGAAGGAAAGGTTTACTTAGCTCACAGTCACTGGAGGTTTCAGTCCGAACTCAGCTGGCTCCAAGGCAGAGCGGCACATAGCAGAAAGCAACCTCTCATGGTGGTGGCAA
>NDGM011205168.1:4144-15230 GCA_002564305.1 Octomys mimax | reverse complement strand
GGGAGGGGTAGCAGCAGCTCAAGCAGCTGGCTTCTCTTCCCACCTTACATTGTAGTGCAAATTGCGTGCCCCAGGGTGGGTGCAGCATCCACACCCACAGTAATCAATCACAAACTCCAGAAGCGACCCAAGACTGCATGAGGCTTTGGGGGGACACCTAGACACAAACCATAACAGCATATTTCAAAATGCCTTAGTTTCTTACTCTGTTAGAATCAAGAGTCCCATCCCCTGCCAATATTTACTGTGAGAATGTGGTAGGGGTTCTAGGGATAAAACCAACACAGGTGTGGGCCCTTATAATTCTCCCCCACCCCATCTTGTGTTTATAACTGTCAAGCTTGTCCTCACTGAGTCTCAAGAAAGTTGTCAATTAAAGTTTAGGTTTTCTTATCCTGGTAGTGGTGTCCACACATTTTCCCTTGCTTCTGATGTCCACACATTTTCCCTTGCTTCTGATGTCCACACGTTTCCCTTGTTTCTGATGGTAATCTGTGATTCTCTGTGTCTGCTGGCCTGTCTCTCTACATTTTGGGGCACTTGTGTGTCCTGTGACCTCTGTACTCTGATGGGTCTAAAAAGAGTTGGTGTCACTTGGTTCAGGTTTTTCTTTCTGTGTGCAAGAAAAGCAATGACTTCTAAGGTACTTACAAGCTGGACCACAGACAGAAGTCTATTTTACCCTCATGATGACAGCTAAAAATAGTTCTACGTATTTCCAAACATCTTCTAGAGAGCAAGTAAGTCGCCTTCTGTTGTGAATCGCTGTTGTTGTATGATACAGAATACTTTATGTAAGTATATTCGATAATGTTTAATTATACATTTAACAAATGTAGAATCCAGTGAGTGAGTGTTCTTAGAAATTCTGATGGGAAAGACCACTGTGATTTTAGTTGGTGCTTGGTGTGCGGATCATGGCAAAATTGGTGATATTGATTGATGGAATATGGGTCTGGTCCCTAAACCATCCCTCGTAACTCTTAATAGTTTTTGCTTTTTTTATTAGGCAGTCAAATTTAGAAGAGCCAGCAGAGCATGGGTTATCATAAGATATAAAAAGCCTGAATCCTACAATCACTACTGGAAGAAAAGCCATCTGGAGGACCTCTGATTGGGAACACTCATGTTAGATTTTTAAGTGAGTGATGAATAATTACTATGAGAATTTATGATTAATTCATTACCACAGCAAGTCCTAGCTTAACCTGACTACTTCAGGGGCTGAAATTTTCATATTCAATAGTAGGGTAATCCAAAAAGTCTAGATGACTTGAGAAAAAGCAGGGACAGACATGAATGTTCGTGTTCAGTCAAACAAATACATTTTCTATTATTTCAAAATTTTACATTATAAAGAATTATAGTTTTAAAAATAAATATCAGCAAAATTGATAGCTTTTCAATAGGGCTTAGTTATGCAGTCTTCGTAAAGTTCCAGTGTCTTAGCTAGACATCTAAGAGTTAAGGTTGGTAGTGTACACCATACTTCCATTGTGCTATGGTCTCATTCTGATTATGCTGACCAGAACATTGTTTTCCAAGGCAGGAACCGGAAGACATTTTCCGCTTTGATTGCTTTTCATAGAGGCTGAAGAATGAGATGAAGGGAAACACTCACCATGTGTAACTATGCCAAATGGCAAATGTTACATGGAGACCAAACACCCAGATGTTTAATTCTTGACATTAATTAAAAACCCTATGGAATGTGAATGGTTGGAAGACACTGGGTTAAATTAATCCATAGATTTTCTGATACTACTTAAGAGAATTTGAAGTTGCTGCTTTTAAAAATGCAAACAGAATTGCTCTATTTACATATATTATGTGGGAAGTGGTAGATTTTAATTTTAATTGCATACCACCTTCTCAATTGTTCCCTGAACAAAGTAGAAACTTAGAGAAAATTATATGGAAAAAGCTGATAATAAAATGGGGGACTGAAATGAGTTTAAAGTTCAAATAAAGTGCATCCCATAGCTGGTGCAGTGTATAATCCATGCGCATTCGGTCAGGAAAACTATATGGTCTTTTATAGCATTTTTGACTGCCTAGCCAGACTCACAGGAAGAAAAATTCATTCTTGAAGAAAAAAGAATGACTAGAGTCATGAAATGCACAAAGATATAACTCTAGGGTTGTAAGAATCTTCCCATCGGATATAAAATTCTTTATGAAAAAAAGGATTGGTTTTATGCTTTGGTTTTTCTTGGTTTTGTGCTTTTGAATAGAACCTATCTCTTATTTAAATCATGTGCAAGAATGTTAAATGGCAGATGACAGATACATTTAAATCTTAAGCTAGACAGAAAAAAGACACAAAGGAAAGGCATTCTTTTTCCTGGTCAAATTCATCTGCATGCAGCTTCATAAATTGAGGTGCTTGACTTGGACCTGAAGTCATACTCTTGGAAAACCTGCCTCACTACTTCAGAGATCATTTTCTTTCTGTTTCTTGCAGATGGAATCCAAGGCCTTGCATGCACTAGACAGGTGCCCTACCCCTGAGCTACATGTTCAGCCCTTGACATTGCTTTCAACTGTTCAGTTTCATAGAGATTTGCCTTCTTTTCCACTTGGCTCTTGGCCCCCTCTAACCAAAGCAAGACAGGCTACACTGCAGCAGCAAATCACCTCCAACTGCTCAGTGATTGCACAACAAAGGTTTGGGTTTCGCTCATAGCACAATCTGATGCAGGTCTGTGAGCTCTCCTTGTTGAATCGAATTCAATATTTACTCAGGCATCTGGGCCACTACTGGGCCCCGTAGAGACTGCTAGAAGGAGAGATAATCAAGGCAAGGCTAGTAGGGCGCTACAGCCAGGGCCAGGACCTCAGAGTGGCCAATGGGCGGGGAAAGGTCTTGAGGCTTGGTTGAGGCAGGAGTGGCTGGCACTTCTCTCCTATTTCCCCAACTCCTCCCACCCTCCTTTCCTCTTCAAGACCCTTGCTGTCTGTGCAAACACTTTGGATATGCTGAGATCAGCTTGGGAGGGGACAGGCTCCTCAAGGTGTGAGTTGCTTGCAGCATGGGGGAGCTGCTAAAGGGGTTGTGAGTGGTTGCGAATGGGGCTCACACAATGAGCAGAAACCATGTGTTTTGGTTCTCGATGTTTCCCCTGTTCAGTGAAAGAGCTCCTATTTTCTTGCATGTGCTTGCTCCCAGTTCTCATCTGCTTAGTCTTCAATGTCAATGTTAGAATCAATTTGTCAAGGAAAAACTTTTTTCTAGTGGGAATTTTAATTGTAATTGTGTAAAACCAATGCATTCTCACTTTTCATTAAACTTGAATTTGATGTTAAATAATAAAGAACCATTAAAAAATGCCAGATGTGGCGGTCCACTCCTGTAATCCCAACAATGAGAAGGCTGAGGCAGGAGGAACTATGCGAGCTCCAGTCCAGCCTCAAAGAACCAGAGAAAAGGACTTTTTGCTCATGCATTTCTTCATTGCCCAGGAATCTACATTGAACACTTAACTATGGGCTAGAAAAGCAGCTTCATTGTCTGTGGACACTAACAGATGCCTGAAAAAAAGGGAAGGGAATGGATGGACTTTTTGTCCCATGACATACTCACTTGCTTTACCTTAATCTTAGCTTTGATGGATCTTATTATTTTGAAAATTAACATTGGGCTGGAGAGCTAGCTCAGCGATCTAAGTACCTGCCTGGCAAGTGCAAGGACCTGAGTTCAATTCCTGGACCCTCATGCTGAGCCTTGAGATACTGAAATCAGGTGTGGTGGTGCATGGCTATAATTCTAGCTCCAGGGAGACTAAAACAGGAGGATTACTGGGAGTCTGAACTGCATAGTGAGACCATGTATCCAACCAAAAAATTAGAAAATTAATATTATCTTAATCATAGATATTTGCATTGATTTTAATTTTTTAAAAATATTTCATTAAATCTAGATGTTGGTGACTGAGTTTTTGGCAATGCGTTACATTTTGCAGCCAAGGTTAGTGTGTGGTCCCTAGCCTTGGGGAAGATGATGTCTTGGAGAGCTGAGCGGTAGCATGCCAGCTGAGAGGGAACAAGGCCGTAGCATTCTCAGGACCCAGGAGGACTTGGGAACAGGACCGATAAACTTTGCAACTCAGCTCAGCTCAACTCCTAAGCAAAATCTAGCAGCATTTCTCTACTCTATTGCAGTATAAACTATGTGCTGTTTAAACAGTGCCCTGAGCAGATGGCCTGAAGCTGAGGAGAAGGAGTGCACAACATGGGCACTGCTATTCTGAAGGGAGCCTTGCACTTCCCGTTAGGAGAGCCAAGTGGCACATGAGGCTCAAACATTGAAACGTGGTTCCGCTAAATTGCAGTAAGATCTAAGCAACAACTGCATTTTGGATTTTGTCTTGAGGATCTGTTGAAATGATATTTTCGATACATTGGGTTAAATAAAATATTTTCTGGAAATGGGTATCATTTGTTTGATATTTTAAATGCAGTTACTAGAAAAATTTTAAATTCTATGTGTAGCTTGTGTTTGTGGGTCCCATTTCTATTCGATAGCATGGATCCGAGGGCCCCTGGGAATTTCATTGCCCATTTGAGGCTCTTCTTCTAACCTATGCTCCTAACTGTGTACACATTATGTAGCCTTTGATAAGGTGATAGTGACTTGGTAGGTATATTGTCACACTCACAGGTATTAGAGCAATGGGACATAGCATCATCTTTTTTGACCTAGCATCTTAGATCACCTCTCTTATATTTGAAGAGTGTCTTACCTTTTAGGTTACCATTTTTTTTTCTACAGACAGAAAAGGTTCTCAAAGTTCCAATTTCCCTTGTAGATGGAGCCCAGGGCTCTGCCAAGCAGACACCTCTAGGTTAGCCTTTGCCTTGGAAGATGTCATTAGGCTGAGAATGACATTGCCAAGTTTTGAGGCAGTAAGCATCAGCATTATTGGGTGGGTAGTGCCAGCTGCTGTGACGGTACTCAGGAGGTGGCAGAGATGTCCTTCCCAGATTGGGCCTTGGGAGAAAGTGGCAGGTATTGTTTCCTACTGAATGGCCTCTAAAGTGGTTCTCTAACCTATCAGAGCTGTGTTCTTCAGTCTTTTCCATAGATAGAATGGATTCTGTGGTCTTCAACTGAAATCCTGATACATATCGTTTTCTGTATGCTATGTATTAGTCCCAAAAGAGCTAAGTGATGTTTCAGGCAACAAATGCGTCTTACTTTAAGATCTGCTTTGTGCTTAGCACCATGATAACAGCTGGAAAGATTCAGAAAAATATGAATCTTGGGTACCTCATTCCAACAACCCATACCGGGTGATACGTAGTGATCGGCATCCCCGTGCCAAGGTACTTGAGACAGAAGAGGACAGGATCTGACTTCTCTCCATCTTAGAGGACATGCATTACCTTTATAATCAGACAAAACAATTTTTCCATCTAGTTTTTACTTTGACGCATTGATATTAATGCTGGGGAAGTATTCAGGAGCCCTTCATGTATACCTTAATCTTGGAAAGATTCACACTATTTACAAAAAGGCTTAAAGTGCTCAGAAGCCTGCCAGCCAGTGTGACTGCTGGGAGCATCCATGAAAGGCCTTCCCATCTGCCACATCCCCTTTGCATCTTCCCCTTCTTCCTGTTGTCATGGACCAGCATCTCATGGACATGAGTCCTTCATCTGCCTCCTGCTCAGAAGTCTGCTCTCTGGCTCCTCTTCTATTTCTTTAACTATTCATTTTGAATTATCTAAAGTGATTAGCCTTCCACATTCTTTCTTGGTATCTGTTATCAAATCAGTCTTGAGACGAAGCTGTTTTGGGCACATGCACGCACACACACACACACACACACACACACACCCCTACTGCCATCAACACCTGTAAGTGAGATTACCAAGCTACTTATTTTCAGGAATGAAAATGGACAAGAGGATGTTCCTTGCAAAAAGATGGATATCTTTTCAAGTTCTAAACCTATGATTTTGTGAACATCAACTCTGGTATTGGAGTTCCTCCAAAAGTAGATAGTGAGGTGAAGATTCAGGTGCAGGTACTTCATTGTGGGAGGTGGTGCCAGGGAACAAAGAAAAAAGCGTGTGGAAAGAAGGGTGTGTTGATGAGCTGGTTGCTGCTGGCTCACTGTCTGAGACTTGTTCATAGCATGTTTGGCTCGCCCCACATGGAGAGGCCCATGTGCAAGAGACAGCACTCTTCCAGGGTGGGAACAACTGTCCACCCAAAGTATAAGTAGCCTGCAGGTGGGCCAAGGAGTGCTGGCAGGACACCAAAAGCACTGAGTACATCTAGTTAATAAAATTTCCCCTGTGAATTCATTTGTGCGTTCAATGTATATTTATAAAGCACCTAACATGCTCTCAGCATGCCTTTTGGTATGGCAAGATAGCAGTGAGCTAAACAGATGCAAATCCCTTCATTAATAGTGTATTCTAGTGACTATCCTCAGGAGCATTAAATTCTGCCAATCAAAAATGCTTAATAGATTTTCAATAGTATATGCATTTATTTAACACTACCATGTATTTGGTATTATACTAATTGGGTGACTTGTATGTTTAAAAACATCTTTCTTAGTTAAAAAACGATTTCAAAATTTG
The DNA here is from genome assembly GCA_002564305.1 of Octomys mimax. Classification (NCBI taxonomy): domain Eukaryota; kingdom Metazoa; phylum Chordata; class Mammalia; order Rodentia; family Octodontidae; genus Octomys; species Octomys mimax. Next base: position 8,636 of record NDGM011205168.1, on the reverse strand, counting down.
TTCAACCTTGAAGTTTGTTCTTAAAGATAGCTAAGGCATGAAAAGTTGAAGTAGTTTTCTTGAGATACACAGTAGAACTGGGTCTAAAAATCTCAGATTTCTTCCTATGTCTTCACAGTAGTACTAAATTGAGAGAGCTGGGCTACTTTAAAAAGTATAAACAAAACAGTAATTTGAGTGTACCCCTACTTATCACAGTAGGGATATGAAGTGGTGCAAACTTTCTTGACAACAATTGGCAGTAGGCATTAAGAACTTTAGAAGTAAATATTACTATTGACAGTAATTTCATTTTCAGGTATTTACCCCAAGAAAATACTCAGAAAATTATGAAAGATTTATATAACATGAATGTTAACTGTCATACTAAAAACATGTTTTCAAAGAATCTTCAGGATACAGAAAAATCTAATACTGTATGATATTTAGTAAAGAATTGGGGCTATACAACTTCATATATTGAGTAGTCTCATTTTTCTCAGAAAGATCTATAAAAAGAAGAAAATATAGGCAGGCATTAGTTCTATCTGGGCCGTGAAACTCAATGGAACCTTTGTTCTTTTTTATATAATTGTATTTTCCACAATGCACATGTGTTACTTTTATAATTGGAGAAAACAAATAAAGCATTTTGGCCTAAATTTTACCCCTGCACTTTCTGATTATGATTAGTGCTGCAGTAGTGTTTGGTGGATATTTGTGTCTCTTATTTGAGGGCAAAGTTCTACTGTTTAAAATTCGGCCCCCATTTATATCTCCTTTTTTTTGTTTAGTTTTGTCAGAGATGAGTATTACAATTTTGTATCTGTATATACAAAATAGGATAGACATATAGCTACTTTCTTTTCATTCCATAAGAAGAAAGATTTGTACTAATAGTGTTTGAACAGGATATCACATCTGCATCTTGTGCTATGAATGACTACTACAAAGACAACAATATGTAATGTATTAATTGTAACTCTCCTATCAACCTGTTTTGAAACTGTCTCATTGCAATTTTTCTCAATAAAATTAATCAAATAAAATAAAATTAGGCCCCCAACTTTCAGCTGCCTCCTGGTCAGCCAGCACATCTGTTGGGAGTCTCTGTTTGGAAATGCCTGCCCTCCTGGCTCTGCCTTCCCTTTCTGGAGTTCATCTTCTTCCCATGGAGATGGGTGCCTTGGCTGTATCCTGCCCATACATTCTTGCTTTGTGGCTTCTATTTCTTTGTTTCCTCCTTCCCCACCAGCTTCCCCCTTCGTTGTGTTTCTTTTAATTCTTCTGACAGACGCTGAATCCCATGCTGCTGTTTTTCAGCCTTTCTCCCTGCTCCGTTTCAATGGCAGTTTGATGGGGACTTCATCTCATTTTACCTGCTGTGTTTTGCTTTAAGAACTGCCTTTGGGATTAGACACTTACCATGAAGATGAAAGAAAATGAGCCGCCTATTAAATATATCACCTTTGGACTTTCCAGAGAAGTCAACTTTGCCAAACACCACAGGAGTTCACCGCCCCCTATGGCAACACTTCCCGAAATGCATGCTCTCTTCCAAAGCAACTGAAGAACCCAGCCCTGCCCCCTTTCCCTCAGACAAGGCTGTTGTTTTTGTCTCCCAGGTTGCTACCATGTGGGAATGTCATGGTGTGAGAAAATATCAACACCCAAAATGCAGATTGCACTTGCTTTCCATCAACTATGAAAGGGCCATTAATCATTCTCCATCCTCGCATCCTTGGCCCGTCTGTATTACAGAGAAGTTGTTCTTATAATATTTGAGGAGTATCTGTGGGTGGTGACTAACCTTTGGCATTGTCCATGTGGTCTGACTGATGGGGGAATACTCTGGAGTCTCCTAGCATCAGCATGAGTAGTTCAAGGGTATCCGAGGTGGTCCTTTGGTCAGGTGCAGCCAAGCAGAAGAGAAGGAAGACTGGGGCTGGGATGAGCCTAGGTCTGGCTCTCTTAGGGCTGATGGGGATGCATTTTTGTCTCTTTGTTAACCAAGGCTCTGAAAACATTTGTTTTTTTAGTCCCAGCTCAGTTCAGTAAAGAGCAAAGTCTGAGGAGCATTCTTTGGAAAACCTCTCCAGATATGGAATTCATTAAGCTTTATTCTTTTTGGAAACTTGGACTACTTACCAGGGTGCCACTGAAGTTCAGACCTGGATGATACCATGCTCTACCTACTGAAGTCTAGAGCTGGACACAGAAGCCCTATTAGGAATATAAATGGAAAGTCCCCGAATGCAGAGTATCGTGTGATTTATATATTGATACACAAACTGGATAAGCAGCAATTAATGTCAAGAGGTCACAAAATAGACATAAGGAAATCTTACCTCCAAAAGTTAGGGGTTCAGGAGCTGCCCCTGAAACTTACTTTCCAGGGACCAGGACGTCCCCTTTGAGGTACCTCTCAAAAGTCCCCAGTTTCAAACTAAATACTGAGAACCTGTGGAAGAATCACTGCACACCTCCCATTGAAAGCAGAAAGCAGCAGGAACCTGTTCTCTGCCTCATGTAAGACCTGCCTGCTATAGGTGAAACCTGTTCATGTGTAGACATCCACTTGCAAGAGCTTGGGAAATACAGTAGTTTGCCTTCCATATGTGTGGATTCCTATCCGTGAATTCAAATGAGTATGGGTCAAATAGGTGAAGAAAAAGTGCATCTGTACTCAACAAATAGATCTGCTCTTGTCATCATTCTCTAAACAATATAGCACAACAATGCATTTACATTGTATTATGTACTATAAATGATCTAGAGATCATTTAACATATACTAGAAGATGTGCATAAACTATATGAAAATATATCAATTTATATAGGGGACTTGATCATTCATCGACCTGATAATTTTGGTACAGGGTTGATTAATCCTGGAACCAGTTGTCTGTGTTTATCAAAAGTACTTAACTTTTTAGAATCTTGTTACAGTGAGACACAATGCAAGGAAGTGGGAATAGATGCTGAGTTCTAGGAGTTCATACATAAAGCACATGAGGTGTGATCAAAGCATACAATGAATGTTAACTTCTAGAAAATTATTATAGTAAGAGAAACATTGTCATTAATCCCCCTCAAAATGGTCTCCATTCCTTCAAACATACTTGTTCCACTGTTCTTGCCATGTTCTGAAGCACAAGTCTAGTTTTGAGCCTAGACCTAAAGATTTTTTTTGTTTCTATTTTGCATCCTTTAATGTTCCTGCCATCTTCATGAGAGGAATTTCCTCTGGATAGCTGCTGCTCATTCAGTCTAGTCCCAAGAATGAACCCATGTGGCAGATACCATAACAAGGAAACGATTTCAAGTGGATCCACAGCTTGAAAGAGGCCTTTCTGCTTGAACTCAAGGAAGTTCATCTGAGTTGAAGCAGCCTACTGGTGTGTGGGAAGTAAATACTGAACTGTTGGTGATTGTTGTCATACAGAAATAGTTGACTGATACAGGAAATGCCTCTGATACTGAGGAGTTTATTGTTTCTAGTTGTGTCAATGAAGAGCATCAGTAGAACATGTGCCAAATATTTTTTAATCTAAACGCATGTTTATACTTTGTCCATGTGCATATAATGAAGGATTTGGTTAAGTATATTGTTGTATATCCATATGCATTATGTTAAAAGCTGTCTGTTTTGAGATTCATTTCCATGATGTTGGTCTATTTCCATCCACAGTTGGGGAACAGGGTCTGGAGTGAGATTCTAGGCAGGTGGAGGCTGTGACTCATAAAGGAACATAGAATGATAACAGAAGAGAAGTCTTGGAAGGAGTTGTGAAGGGAAATCTGGAGGAGATGGAAAGTGAGGTTAGAATTACTGTGAAGTTAAAGAAGAGTCCTGAGAAGAAAGCTAATAGAGTGTAGTGCCAGAGACCAAGAGAGAGCACTGAAGGGGATAAAGGACAGGAGGTCATGGGAGGGGTGCACAGTGAGAGCTAAGAGCTTCCTGAGAGGGCAAATGTGAAGAGCAGATGTGGGGGGGGGCCAGGCAGGGATGAATGTTGGATCAGTGAGTGTCATGGGCCATCGCTGTTCCACATGAAGTTATTTTTGAGTTCCATGAGGAGGCTTGTCTGTGCGCCCCACCGCAGGAGACTTGGATCTACATTAATGGTCTTCCAGGTCCTTTTTTGATTGTATATACTCAAGAGAATTTTTAAAAACTTATTTTTTAGACTGATGCATGAATCATAAAAATTGTACATATTAATAGAGTACCAGACAATGTTTTAATACATGTATATACTGTGTAATGTGTAAGTCAGGCTAAATATGTTGAAGAATTTCCAATGTACAGTTCATTATTGTTGTCTGTAGTCATCTGACTGACATAGCACCTCAGAACACCTTGCTCCTATCTAACTGTAACTACACAGATTTCTCAGCCTTTTCCCATATCATACCCCTCACTTCACCTCTCCCTCTCTTCTGATTACTATAATTTCTTCTTTCTTTCTTTCTTTCTTTCTTTCTTTCTTTCTTTCTTTCTTTCTTTCTTT
>NDGM011205165.1:784-18155 GCA_002564305.1 Octomys mimax | reverse complement strand
TCACTCACTCGCCGGGCCTGCGCTCTGGGTCTGTTCAGGATCCCGAGGGCCCCAGGTCGTCTCGCTCACTCGCTGGGCCTGCATTCTGGGTCTGTTCCTGTGGTGATTTATCCTTATGCAGACATGGAACAAAGCAAATGTTATATTCTCCATTTTATGATATGTTCTTATGTTACTCAGATTTTTTTGTCCCTGAGACATGATACCTGACAGCCATGGTTTAAAGGAGAAGCAGTCTAAATAGGCTCACAGTTTGGGGATTGAGCCCATGACAGCTGGCTATAGGGGAGAAACATTGTGTTGGGGTGCTGTGGTAGAGCAGTGGTACTTAGTTCCTGGCAGCCAGGAAGCAGAGTAGAGTGTGCAGCTGAGAGGAGTGGGTGAGGGGCCCTCAGGTGTCCTGACTCCATGACCTGCCCAGACACACCCAGAAGTGTGGCTTCCTAACCTGCTAGAAGTTTCTTAATCCAATGATGCTGACACATCAGGATTAGTGGTCACAATCCCTTTTCCCATTTACTACATCTGTTTTTGATAATAATTTTTTTCTAAAACAGTGTTTGGTATTCATTTTCAAATTTAAAAATTATTTTCTGATTAAAAATACTATAAAATAATATTGCAATGTTATTTCAGGGAATAAATTATTCCTGAAACAGTCCCTACAAGTGGACATAAGAATTGCTTCTCGTTATCCATTCCCTTAAGCACTACTATATTCAGCACATACCACACTATTTTAATGGATGTGTAGTATTCCATCATATAGTTATATCATCCATAACTTCAGAGATTCATCATTTCTAAATGTTTTACTTAAATAATACACTCACTGAGAAAATCACTCTCCATAAATCCATAACTTTAATTTTTGATTATTTTTAACATATTTTGTGAGTAGTTGTTTCAATTTCATCAGACTGCAGTGTACTAACACTTTTTGTTTGGTTAGGTTTTTTTTCCTGAATCAGAAATCAAACTCAGGACCTTGTGCTTGCCAGGCAGGTGCTGTACTGCTGTGCTATAACCCTGGCCTTATTAACACTTTTAATATGCTCTGGAGGCATGTAGGAGAAGCCTGACACCTGACCCAAAATCTTAAGAGTCAAAATTTAGTTGCAAATAGAGCATGAAAAATATTACTGAATAATTTTTTCTATTATGTTATTAAATGCTACAGTGTGTATTTATGATTAAGAGCTTTGATGTGCAGCTTGGAGAATGACAAAACAGTAAGTCCCTCTGTAGTAAGAGAGGGTTTTGAGGGTGAAATTCAGTTTGAGCTGAAATTTGAAAAGTGGTTTGGGTTCCTACTCGAACAGGACAATGGATATTTTTATGGGACAGGAAAAAGACACACTAAGGCTCAAAGATTGGTGTGATTTAAAAATATTCACAGTATCATGGAAACACTATTTAGGCTTAAAGTCTTTGCCAAGGCTGGGAAGAATTTTTATAAGTCTGAAAAACCTGAGCAATATTTTAAGGCAATTATAAAAATTGCCTTTTCTTTTTTAGCAACTGTTGAATGATCTCTACAATGCAAATTTTCAGCTCTCAATATCCATCTCTATATCTGTCTGTCTATCTTGCATGTAATATGTTTACTTGATTTACAATGGAATGTTCTTTAGGTAATCTGAATAAGCATTCCTCTAGTCCTTTTATTGAGAACAGGATCCTTATAAATACTATTTTGAAAATGTCATTACTCTTATGTTTGGAGAGTTAGGGACATTTATTTCAAGTTTCTTTTGAATGAACTAAGGCTTGCTTTCTAAATGGTCTTGTGCTCTGCATTTTATGCTATTCCTATGTCCAGGTATTCAATTCAGTGATAGTTTTCAAAAGAAAGATCAAAAGAAGACAAGTAATCTTATATGTCATTTAAAATATCACAACTGACTAGCTTTTGAAACAGTTTCATAAACAATATCACATTAGTATTTGAAGGCAAAGCAGAGTCATTTCATTGTGCCTTAGAGGCCAGGGCTTCCTCATGTGAGGTCCAGAGCTGTGTATAAGAATCATTAGGAGGGCTGGGGAGCTAGCTCAGCAGTGTAAGCACCTGCCTGGCAAGTGCAAGGCCCTGGATTCAGTCCCTGCTACTGCATGCCACGGCTACCGCAAAGCCCTAATCATGCTGTACCAGCCACTGAAACTGGGTGTGGTGGCTCACACTTGTAATCGTAGCATCAGGGAGGCTGAGACAGGGTGATCACTAGGAGTCTGAGCTGCATAGTGAGACCCTGTACCAATTAATTAATTAATTAATTAAAAATTAAAAAGAAAAGAATCATTAGGAGTGTTCATGAATAGTCATGTTTCTGGACCTTCTGAGTAGCTAAGGATTTCAGGTATGTGCTACCAAACCCAGCCCTTTTTTTAAAATTGGGGTTATTTATTAAAAACCAACTATGTCAGACAATACTTTATTGCAAATACATTGATTTATGTGCCACTTTTACTCAGATGAATTGCTTATCAGTCTCTATTCATGAAAGACCAATATTTACTAAATTTTGGAAAGGTAAAAAGAATGAAGGCCAGAAATGATACATTTCTCCCTTTCCATTATTCCTAAGGACATTGTGGCATGATTTATACAACTTAAGCCATTCATGGTTTTATTTACTTCCTGTGTTGGTACTTTGATGGTACATCACAAGTAGCTTTATGGTTCTGTTGGGAAGATCATGACTCAGGCTTGTGCTGTCCGTGTTCTATAGAGTTCAGTGACTTTGCCCAGAATATGGCTGAGGATAGTGTCATCTTTGCAAGAGGACCCCTGGATTATTGTCTGTGGTGCAGGGTGGTAGTAACCACATTTCTATAAGTAAAAGCAAGGAACAATGTACAAATAGCAATGTGTATGCTACACTGTGTGACATTAATCCAGTACCCCATGAAACTGAACCCTCTAGGTACAACTTAAAAGTTGTCACCTAGGCTGGAGCACCTCTCCTAGCTTCTTTCAATTTTCATTTGGGGTGAGGGAAGATCTTCAGGATGGTCAGCGGTGAGTCACTTGTAGGTAACCATTTCTACTTTTACTGTTTCTACTTGTTCTTCATTCCTTTAGTTTGAGGCAAACTTTTAAAAAAATGTTTGCTTTATTTTTAGGCTATGATGTGAGAGTAGTTTGCATTTAAAAAGTAATTCGAGGACAATTGATCTAATGTTGATTATTGATTCATAAAAGCCTTAGTCATTTATCTGATTCATAAAAGCCTTAGTCATTTATCTGATATGGACTTTATTAAGGGTCAAAATTGTACTGACAGCAGTATCTCTGAGTCTGAGCCATTTAAGTAGGTACCTTTTCTTTCTTTCTTCCTTTTTTTTTTTAAATAGGGTCTCACTGTGTAGTTGAGGCTGGCCTTGAACTTGCTATACAATTCAGTGTGGCCACTAACTCCCAGCAATCTTCCTGCCTCTGCCTCCCAAATACTGGGCTTACAGAAATGCACCTTCACACCTGGCTTCATTTGTGCGATCCAAGGAACTATGTACCAGCCTTGACTGAATTTTTTTTTTTTTTTTGTACCCCGGATTGAACTCAGGACCTTGGGCTTGCCAGGCAAGCACTTAAGCCACAAAGCTATCTCCCAGGCATGTCTTGACTGACATTTAAAGAAGAGTTTCCTTCACCTTGTTCCACAGAATCGCAATTGGTATAAAACTTAAATAGGATGAAATTTCTATCTTGGGAAAAAGAAGAGATCTAGGAGCAAGGTAAAAAGGAACTTTCTTTCCTGTGCTGCTCTATTTATTTAATCCTTTTCATTTTTTTCTCATCAGAAATAGATTGAGCTTCTCTATTTCCTGCATTTATGCTATGGTGGAAATGCAGAGGTAAAGATTTAGCTCACATCATTTTGTTTGTTTGTTTGTTTGTTTGTTTTGTACTCCCTGGAATTAAACCTAGGCCCTTCCCACTGTGTCACCTGCCCAGACCTTTTTTTTTTTTTTTTTTTCCTGAGACAGGTTGTCATTAAGTTGATAAGTCACCCAGGCTATGTTTGAACTTGCAGTCCTCCAGCCTCAGCCTTTCAGGGGGCTGGAAGTATAGACATGCGTCACCATGCCCACTTGCTCACAGCCTTTTTAACAGCTTTATGGAGATAACTTACACATACCACACATTTCACCCATTTCATGACTACAAACCAATGGTTGTTAGTGTATTCAGAGGATAAACAATTTAATTTCGTTCGAGGCTCACATCAGCAGTTTTTATTTCACAGTGTCTCAGATCTAGAGGGGAAAAATCTTCCTTGACACTGTTCCTGGAAGTTTGTTTCTTCAGGATAATAGTGCTTACCCTTTATTAAACCCCACCGGGCACTGTGAGCTCAGCATTGTGCCTCGAGGCCTTGCAAAGTTGTCTTAATGTAGGCTCCCAGCAACCGAAAGGAAGAGGCATCTTTTGTATGATACTCCCCGCATGCCCAGCACTTCCTGAGTACAGGTGCTAGCTCATTTAGTACATGTGGAAACTTAGTGCTGTAGAAGGTGTGGCCTTTTGCTTTTCTCCTTTTACTGCTAATTAGCAGCTCTGTATCTTTTGCCTCGTGTTTTTTCCTCTAGCTCTAAAAGTTTTCAGGATTTGTTTGTGAAGAAAAGAGAGACAGAACAATTAGGATTTCCCTATGAAGACTAGAAGCTTAATTTCACCCAGTTCTTTTTTTTTCTTTTTTTTTTTTTGAGAGAAAATACCTTTGTGCATACAGATAAGATATATGCAAGACTACTGAAAGGCTATGACCAAATATTTGCTTCAAACACTAACTTCACATTAGAGAGAGATAAAACATTTTTTTCTACAAAATTTTAGGTGTCTATTTTCAACCTAAGATTTATTTTTCTCCTTGGATCTAAACTTTCTACAAGTTAGCTAACTTTTCTACTGTGAAGTAAAGCAAGGTAATGTGCAAATGTTTCTGTAATTGACATATCTTTTTAAAAAATGTTCTTAAATGGCCCACGAAGAATGTGTTACTACCTGTTGACACACCAATGGTAAGAGTGCATTATGGGAAGAGGCTCCTGTAACTTGGGGCGAATGTGTTGCTTGAGACAAATGAGTCTCCTCAAGCCTCAGCAGTCAAAAATATTCAGGTTGGCTAACTTTCTGGCACTAATTTTGATATTTTATGTATTTTCTGATGAACAATGAACATTGAATACTGAAGTTAACTGTTCTACTAATTCCACATTAAAAGAAATCATTTTGTGATATATTTACTCTTTTAGACTATGGGAATAGCATTATTAATGAAAGTCCATAATTAGAGGAAGAACTTTAGCTGTCCTAATCTGTTATTCACTGAATCTATACTTTTATTTTCTATTCTTTGTATTTACTTTTTCTTTATTCACATTAGTTGAAATCCAGTGACAAAATGAATATGCATGCTAAAAAATTCAAAATATTTTAGAATGAAGAAAAGGAGAAAAGAAGGTGAAAAATATATATGTATATACACAGGATAGCTTGGGTAATTATAGTAATGATTTCTGCTGTTCTATGAAAGTAGCAGTTAGTGATTAAATATTTTTTGCTATCTCTTCTTTAATATTTCATAATTTCTTGAGCAATTTTTCATGCTGATAGCTGGTAATCTGAGAAACTACATTGAAGACAACAATATGCAATATAACAACCACTGTTGAATTCCTATCATCTTAGTGAAATTCTGAATCATTTCTATTTTTTTTTTTTGCTATTTTTTTCTTTTTAAAATTAATTTTATTGAGAAACAATAGCAGTGAGACAGTTTCAAAACTGATTAATAGGACAGTTTCAGTGAAACTGAACTTTTAAACATGAAGTACATAAATGAATAAGAAATTGAGCCCCTTAGGCTACTTTATCATTTCAACAATTAAGCAGTTTGATTCTGCAATTTCAAGTTAGTTCCTTTGAGAATTGATTTTTTTCAAAGTTTCATGTTGCATAATCAGAGTTAGATTTAGGACTTTTCTGCATTGATACTCAAAGAAAACTATTTCTAATGGCTTCATTTTGTTTTATTTTTCTAGGATTCAGAAAATAATAAGTTATGTTCCCTATATTCCTTCCGAAATACCTCTACCTCACCACATAAGCCTGACGAAGGGAGTCGGGACCGAGAGATAATGACCAGTGTTACTTTTGGAACCCCAGAGCGCCGCAAAGGGAGCCTCGCTGATGTGGTGGATACACTGAAACAGAAGAAACTCGAGGAGATGACTCGGACGGAGCAGGAGGGTAGGTGCCGACTTCACCGCCAGGCTCTGCTTCAAACAGCCCGGGCTATAAAAATATGAGTGGGATTTCAAGAGACTGGGAAGAGCATAATTGGCATAGACTAGGAAAAAGTTATTCAGCAGTTACCGCGGCAACAGCAGACTGCAGTCCATCAGGAGTGCGAATCAGATAGGTTCGCTTCTCTTAAAACTTTGTGCGTTTAAGAACTTGGTTCTTATAATAATCAGTCCAGGCTTTAAACTGACTATAAGCATCATGCTGGAAGAAGGTAGTGAGGAATTTTCCTAACCACATTTTAGTTTTCATTTCTTTTTTTCTTTCTTGTTTCCTCGTGGCAGATAGTGTTTCTTTATAAAAATAATCAACTGCTTAAAAAGCAAAATCATTTTCTAATTTACTTCTCTTGAATTTTGTAAATATTTTATATTTATAAATTTTATTTTTACCTCTAAATGTTGTAAAATGAAGGGTTGAGGGTTTCTAACACAGTTAACACTGAGAATGTTCAATTGTGAGGGCTTTGACGTGTGACATTTGCTACATATCTTCCTTTTACCCTTTTTACTCTGCACAAGAATTCACTAGGTTCACCTAGATTCTAGGAAACAGAGGTGAAAGAAGACTCTCCAGTGATATTTTGAAACAAAATAAATCAAGTCAAACTGATTGCTATACCATACGTGCTGGTTTTACATTGTGAAGTCTAGATTCAGATTCTACAATGTAAGATAATGATATTTGTTGTTTTACTATCCATGTAAGTTGTATACAGATTTCTATGATCACTAAGAAAGTTGGTGTTTGGTACAAGAAAAATTTTCATGTAACTTATATTTCTTTAAAGGCTCAAAATTTAAGTTTTAAATTTTTTGGAGGTGTGGAAAAGTCTAAAATGTATCAGGGCCATAATGCAATAGATTAGGATTAGCGATGCCTGTATAACAACCACAATGATGAATAGTTCTTTAGTCTCTTTGAGCCTCAAAATTTAAGTTAGTGTAGTACCTATGCATGACTTCACCTCTCAAACATTTTGAATATTAACTCTAATAATACATATAAAATTCTACTATGAACTATAAACTGTATGAATTTGAGGTGTTGTGAAGATTATGCTATAAATCTCAATCATTTTACCATGTTTTTAATGCCTTTAGAGATCAATGAGATAATTAAGAGTGTGAGAGTATAAGCTTATTTCTCTGCAGGTATAAATCTCTAGCATTCTGTGTCTCCTTGATATATATGCACAAGTGTATTTGTGTGTGCAGGTGTGTTGTTTTCTTCATTCCATATTTTCAACCTATTTCTTGCTTATTTGTGAATTATTTATAATTTGTTCCTTTTGTTCACCTACAGTTTATAAAATTAGATTTATAGACAGTCTAAGTTATATTTAAAGTATTAAAAATGTGGCATAGATAGGTTGCTGGGAGATTCTGGGAAACATACATAAGCTTAATGGTGGACCTCAGACTTTTTGCTCTTCCTTTTCAAACTTTGTTTTATTCATTTTTGCCTGTTCTGAAACACTCAAATTGCCAAATCAATAATTTCTGGATAAATGAGACTATTAGATTTTTATTTTTTAAGTACTGAAAAAGTGATTTTAGTTCTATAAAGTGGTAGTTTTTAGAATACCTCAGACGGCTCTTTAAAGTAAAAATAACTAAATTGGATTGTGGAGCTTTTTGGCTGCTAAGGAATTTTAAATCGTTTTTTCTTGTAAGTAGCAGTTATTTTTTTATTCTTCATCTTTATTACCATGAAAAGTTTATAGATGATTTTGTAATAGAAACACTTAGAAGATAAGACTGTACATTTACAAGTAGTTTATCATTATAGTGATATTAATAAAGTTTTTGTATATACTTCACAGATTTTTTATAGAATATGTTTTAGACATCTGAAATCCAGGCATGTAGTGTATATTAATGAACACAACATATTAAGTGCAAATATGGTGACCACATCCCATGAATGCCATACAGTACTCCAGAAACATTTGTCTAAGTGCTGTAGGACAACTCCTCTTAAAGTACATATTCCTGTAGTAATGCTGACTAAACAGAGTTGGCAATTTTTTGGCAGTATTTTTCATACTAAGTACACTGTGCTGCTGTCACCTAAAACTCATAGGTTGTTTTGTTTTGTTTTTTTTCATCTCCAGGGAGGAATAATGAATATAATGTATGAAATAAAAATCCTCAAAAGGCTTTTGACAGACTGGAAATGTGACCTCAAAAGCAATTTATCAAGATAAAATTTAATAGATCTTATTATGATGTCCAGAGGTTATGACCAAATCCTCCAGCTGCACAAGTAATTACTGATGGAAATTCAAATTGCAGCTGCATAAATAAAAAACAAAACAAAGCAACCTATAAGTTTTAGATGACAAAAGCACAATGAGCTGAGCATGAAGAATACTGCCAAAGCTATACCAAGGCTATTTACTCAGCATTTCTACAAGCAGATAGTATTTAAGAGTTGTCCTGCTGCACTCAATCAAATATTTTTGAAGTACTGTGTTAGATTCAGAATTAGCACAACTTAAGACTCAAGACCATTGGGATATTTTTAGAGAACATCAGCATGATCAAGGACATGAAAATATAAATAAAAGGAATGTTTGAAGGAACTAGTAATATTTTACCCGAAGAACAAAGATCAATAATAAAATGCCATTATCTTTCAAGATTAAATTCACAGAGGAGATTTGAGATTTCTTCTGTCTACCTCCCTGGGGATAAAATGAAAGGACAATCTTGAGAAGAAGTTGTAAGGAACCAGAGTATGGCTGATAGCAAGGCCAGCTGTTTCATGGTTGCATATGTCCATATGAAATAATCTTCAATCTCTCTTTTGAGTTATGCATTATTCCTGATTATCATCTTAATAGTGTGATTGTAGCAGAGTATTAGTCTATTTCCAATGCTAAGGCTATGAATGTTTATGAACCATCCAGTATCCTTCTTATAGTCCTAATTAATAATTGTACAATATTGCTCTTTTCTATCCTTTTTTTCTGCTGTAAGACATAATCAGAAAGAATTCTCATTTAATGTCTAATACATGATGTGTTCCATGAAAGCTATGTAGATGAAGTGTTGTGGGAATTTGTAAGAGTGAGAGATAGCTCTGGCCTAGGAAAACAAGGAAATACATTATAAGGAAATGGATGCTAACTGGATTTGGAGAATGAGGCAGTTTATGAAGACAGAATGGAGGAGAGAGACTTTTCAAGCACAAGGAATAGTCAGAACCCTTTAAAATACTCAAAAGCTCAGGTTTCATGTAAGGTGAATTTGCATATGGGATATAAGACTGAAAAGCTAGGTTATGTTCAGATCATGACGGCCTTCTTCCACCAATATCTCTATTTCTTTTTGGTACAATAAGGTTATGGCTTAGAGTTTTCCTTCAGGAAAGCTAATCTGGAAAGACTGTTTGAGACATGTGGGAGCAGAGAGAGCCATTAAAGAAATTGTTTCAGGATAGAGATAATGAAGGCCTGAGTGAAGGCAGAAGGAGTGAGAAAATAAAGGGGTGAATGTGAAAAAGATAGTAGGATAAGGCATTGTTAAGGCTTGATGCTCAAGTATAGAGACTGAGAGGAGTTTAATGAGGGTGGTAACACTGTACTGTGAGTAAAGCGAGTGGCCAGACTAGTTTGGGAAATGAGAGCAATAAAGGTCTCTGTCTTTTGTTCTGAGTTTGATACTCTGCATTTGAATTGCATTTTGATTATTTACTTGTGGGAATAAAACAGAAGAGCATAGTGGGAGAACAAATGATTATAAAAAGCATAGATTTCTGCTTCTAAATTATATTGTTGATCAAAAGAGGTAGACTTATGCTATCAATATTTGCTTGGCTTTGTCCATTTAAAGCTCTTGCATTAAACTTAAAATATACATTTCATTGAAGTAGTATTCTATTTCTTGGGAATTTATCCTCAAGAAATAAAAATATATCTATGAGACCTTTGATTAGTAGATTTTGGCAGTACTGGAGATGCTGTTGAAGGCAGGGGTGGTGATGCACACTTGTAATCCCAGCATTTGGAAGGCTGCAGCAGGAGAAGTGCCATGAACTCAAAGCTAGTCTGTCTACATAGTGAGTTCAAGATTAGCCTGAACTACATCGTGAGCTTACATAGTTTCAGGGTCTTATATGTTTGGACTCCTTAGCAGATTAAATATCTTGCATCTTTTTCCTCTAATATGTACAAGCTGATTTATATAAATTTTGCACTGGTCCATTTTAAAACAATGTTGGCATGATAAAACAATACCTCTTTAGGAGGATACTGTGGTCACCAAATTGCAGTCCAGTGTTAAACTGCAATTTCTTCAATTAATGTCTTCCCCAGGGCAAGTGATTTAGCTAAATAGTGGAAACACTGATGAACACAGGTGCCTTGTCAGAAATGCCCTTCTAATAGTAAGGCTTAGAGGAAGGTAGATACACTTTTTGTGTTTTGCTTTGCTTTTGCTTTAATGTCATAGATAAATAGGTAGATAGGATGAAGAGTAGGTAGATAAGATGATAAATAGATGCATATATGGATTTGAATGACTACTACAGTCTATCTTTTAAACATCATCAATATTGGTGAGTACAGTGTACAGAAAGGCTTGATTAATAGTTTTGGGTTAAAAAGCTTCCAAGGTAAAAATCTTTCAGCTGTGATTAAATGATGAATTTTAGTTATCCTTGTATCACCCATCTTGTTGCCAATATAGCTAGGCTGTAACATAAGCGACAGTTGTCAGAAAATGAACACTTTAAAAAGGACTTCTATATCTAAATACATATATTTAATCAGAGAGTCCTTTGGCTTCTGAAAATAAGTTGTCTAATGAGAATTTCATTTGAGCAGCTGCGACTGAGGAGGTCAACAGGCACTGCCTAGGAGAACATGGCCCAGCTGGTTAAATCTGGTTGTTGTCGTGATTTAAATGGTCAAGTGCTGCTTATAATCCAGGACCGTCTGTTTGTAAAGGGAAGAGTGAGTGCTTCAGCATAATGTACAGCTGTTTTAATCTCTCTTTAATAATAGTGCTTCAGCCACTATCATGTCTTGTGTATCATACTACTAAGTATACGATCCTAGGCCAAGGGAACTGGTTTGAATCAGGTTCTGGAGTCGGGTAAGATTGCAGGGAAAGTGTCACATGATGAACCCTTCAACTGTCTGGCAAAATGCAACTTTCTTTCTGACTTTGGCTCTTTTTCGAGACATTTCTCTGAGTAATAATTACTATGATCAGAAGGGAGTGGCATAGCTTATGTTAAGCTTGAAATACTGTATCAGAATAAATGAACTCTCTCTGACAGTCATAAACTTAATGGAAAGGAGCAAAGCATGAGAACACATTTGTAGGTCAGACATTGGTCTGAATATTTGTCCAGCAGACTTGCATGCCTCAGGCTATCCTGGTAATGAAAGCATGTAGATTAATTTTGCTGTGTGTGTAGAGAGAGGGCAGCAACATTTGAACTTTTACTTTTTTTTTTTCTTGGTGAGATATACTTTCCAATAGACTGGGAGGCTGTTTCTGAACAGAGGAATGAAAATGTGTTTATGTGTATGTCTGATGGGTGATTATCATTATTTGCATCTCTAAATAATCATTTGGATTTATACATGTATTTTCCCTGATGTATATTTTAGTTAGACAACAATGTGCCAGGGTCCTTTGCTCATCTGAAGGTTTTGCCATACTTAATGGAGATGCATGGTACATTTCAAATGGTGAGAAAACTCATTTTTGAAATTCAGGTTTTTGAATGAGCTAGTTGCAGGTTTGAGTCTTAAGTTCTAATACTTAGAAAGGTGTAAGAGTGGACTCAGAGGTAAGGAGTCTGTGTGGGGCTCCTGAGTTTAGCATTTACCAGGTGGATGGCATAGAGCAAGTGCCTCACTTCTCTCAATGGGAAAATGGGGGCAGGGGGCGTCCTTAGACTGCTACCATGAAAGTAAAGAATTAATGGAACTGATAAACATCACCACCTATCATATAATAAGTTACTTCCTAGCCTTGTGACTTGGGGTATTATTTAATAACTTTTGTGCTTTAGTTCCTTCATGTGTAAAACTGAATTATACATACCTTGCATTGTGAGGATTTAACATGATATATATATATATATATATATATATATATATATATATATTGTAGTATTGTTGCTACTGTAACTACTTAAACATACTTATGAAAGAGAAATATTATATACTCTCATCCTGCACCACAGACAGATTCATAGAAAATGTCCCGTGGTGTTAAGAGTTTAGCATCATGCAGCAGTGATGTTCTTGTGTTCTGGAAGAGCAATTCAGTTTAACACTCCTTTCAGGCTCTTTGGAAATGCTAATACTAACTTTCCCCCACTGGAAGCCAGTCTTCCCTGCTGAGAAATATGTGGAATGTGATGTGTGTGAGAGGTTGGTAAGGTCTTGGATGAAATTTTTAGACGTTAACCCAGTTAATAGCATTGTGTTCCCATTAAGAGTTAAAAACTCATAAAAAGCTCGTATTAAAAGTAAAAACCTTAACATTCATGCCATGCTGTAGCACCAAAATAATTTTAAGACAAAATTATTAATATTGGGTTTTTATTGCTATTCTTATTGAAGGTTATATTGATGAAACTTTCAAAATATGCCAAACCCAAACCTTTATGTTTCTCACTCATGGGAGAAATTGGAAATGTTTTTCACCTTTGTGTAAGAGACACGTTAAGTATTCACCTTAACCCTGAATTATTATTTCAAATAAACTAGCAATTTCAAGTCATTTAAATGCTGAAGTTCCTCAGGCCTGCTCCTACATTTGGGAAAAAGTAATTGAGTGTTCAGAACAACGCTAAAGCAATTGCATTTAAATTTGTTTTTTCTTTTCTTTAACAGTTTCCTCCCAGTATTTGTGTCCTTGCTCCTGTTTTACCTAATTTATATCATATTCATAGTTTATTCTTATCTACTATCAGATTCTTTAAATAAACAGGTGTTTTTCAAAAATATTGTACAATCATGTCAGGTGCTTATAATGAGGAACTAGAGGGGCTGGAGAGACAGCTCAGCAGCACAAGCACCTGCCTGGCAAGTGCAAGGTCCTGAGTTTGATTCCTAGTACCACAAAGAGGAACTAGAATTATTGGCCTTTCAGTTACAGAAAGTATGAATCATTGGTGTGAGAATTATGCTTACTAAATTTTGTGTTAGAGTCTTTGCTTTCTAATTTCTTGGAAACTGATCATTATGTTGTATAACTTTATAAAACATATAATGAGACAGAATTCTTTGAAACTAAGACATTCTGAACAAATCTTGGTTATTTCTGTTGATATTGCTCTGCAACTCTCACACTATGAATAATGTATTATTTGACTGGAGCCTTTTCTTAGTTTCAGTTTGTGTGTTTCTGCCTTGAAAAGATGCTTCTTATTTCTTGGTCCATTTCTTCTCAAATTTACCTTTTAAGGATTTTTCTCTAACAATGTTGACAGATGCAGACAATTGTGACTTTTCCTCTCATGGAAGTAGAAAGTAAGAAAGGTATTTGCCTGGAATTTTGTTGTTTAGAAAGAGGGTGTAGCTTTCTAGTGGTTCAGTGAATTAAGACTGGATCTCATATGGCTTTTTCCCCCCCATTTATGTATTTAGTACAGGGTCTCACTACACAGCTCAGACTCTTAGTGATACTCTAGTTTTTCAGTCTCTAGTGCTGGGATTACAGGCATGAGCCACCATTCCTAGACTGGGTTGCCAGATCAGCAAGCCCTGGGGGTGGAGCTGGGGCCCAAGTGGCATGTGGGACTAGGGATTGAACCCTGGTCCCTGCACTTGTCAAAGCAGGCACTTAGTCCACTGAGCCATTTCGTATGTTTTTTGAGTGTGTATAATCTAAGTAGGTAATGAACATTTTACATTATCCTATTGAAAATTCATTAGATCTTCATGATTCATTTTGTCTGCATCTACAATAAATAAAAGAGTTTTTGGAATGACATTTTTTCTTTGTACAGTAATTGCACAAAATCAAAGCAAAAATGAACAGAAGGGGGAAGTGGTTAACTTAAGCATTTGTTTACCATGTTATATTTGATATTAGTATTATACCCCATGAAATAAACACATGTGAAGTCACTGTTCAACAACAAAAATTGTGAGTACTGTTGAGTATACTTATGTTTTCTTTGCCTGTCCAATCTTTGCTTTTTTACTTAGATTATTGCCAGAAATTTAGGTTTATTGTTCTCTTTTCTGGTTTAAAGTAGTTCTGAATGTATCTCTAAGTAGTGTATTGGTCAACATTTTTAGAATTAAAAAGTGACACCAATTAGTAATCATCTATGATTTGTTTTCTGTATCCATAATAATATTTTAAGAGCAATTCTGATGTGTTACATGTAGTTCATTTTCACTTCTGAGTAATATTCCACACAGTATTTTGTGGTGTTCTGTATACCAGTATAGTCTGTCTACCTTCATGGGCATTTGCATTTTTTAATAGTTCTTTTACTAGTCTAAGATAATGTTATGAAGATTTCTATAACTATTTCCTGGAACTCATTCATGAAAGAGTTTCTTCTCTAAAGTATCTCCTCAAGAATGGAATTAGTACTGGCAATTTTCTTTTTTTTCATTTGATTTGAAAACATTTTTTGATTATTTGCTATTACAGTGACACAAATAAGTTCCTCTGCATGTGTGTGTGTGTGTGTGTGAGAGAGAGAGAGAGAGAGAGAGAGAGAATCCCTTGAAAACTTTAATTGTCTATACATTCTGGTTCTACTTTCTTCAAAATATCTAATACAGATATTTTTTAAAATCACTGTCTTTTTGTAAGCTCAAAAAGAGCCTTTGATGGACCATCATGGCAATTTTCCTTTTATTGTAACCTAATAGGATGTCTTCAGCTCTTCTTTCAACTAGAGAACACAAGTATGTTGTTCTCTTACTTGACCATGATTACTGGGTTTGTTAGGAAACACATTTTTCTCCTTTTGATCCTCTTTATTTGTGTTTCCATTTCAGAGTATGGTTTTAGAATTAGAGTTAATTCCTAATCTGTAATGATACTATGCTCATAATAGTTCATTTTTAAAAAATACTTTAAATTCAAAATTGCAAATGCACTGCTTTTTTACTACTTAAATTTTTTTAAAATTGTTTTTCATACAGGGTCTCACTACACAGCTCAGACTCTTTGTGATCCCCCTGTTTTCAGCCTCTGCAGTGCTAGGATTACAGGTGTGGAGCACCACGCCTGAACTAGGTCAGCGGCTCGGCATGCCCAGCAGCGGCACCGGTGCTGCATGTGGTGCTGGGAATGGAACCCCAGTCCCTGTGCTTGCTTAAGCAGACACTTAGTCTACTGAACTATCTTGTCGGCCGTTTTACTACTGTATTATTCAACTATTTGTATCGAAGTAGACATCTTCATTGATTGAGTGAAGATTGTGAAATGATCTGTACTGATGCTTGTGTTTTACTTATGTCTTGTTTTTGTATTTGAATTCTCCCCCTCAGTTAGGCTTCTTTTAACAGTAACATTGTTTTTAATAGCATAGCAAGTTGGGAAACAAATACCTCTTCTTTTAATAGTCACCCTTTTCTCTTTCTTGACACACATTATTCACTTAAAAGCCATGCTGCCAGTGGGAATAGATTCTAGATAGGATTCCATTTTCTGTTGGCTACTGTTAGATTTACATAGCCTAAGTATTCTGAAAGTACCATCTTTCAGTTCTCAACTCACCATCTTGTTATGTAGAATTACAGTCCTTTCTATAAAGGATAAATGGTAAACACATTCCTTATATCTGCCATGACGATTTCACACCATAATGGAAACTCAGAGAGTCATTCTCTCATTATTTGTGCCTGCTCCATCCTTTGTTTGCTGTGTGGCTTTAGCCTTGGAATGAACTCAGGCCCTTGCACTTGCCAGGCAAGCACTTGTTCTACTGAGCCATCTCCCTGGTCCCTCCATTTTCTTCTGACAGGAATATTTCACTGTCTTCCATATCTACTCTATTCTTTTTTTTTGTTTGTTTGCTTTGATGTGGTTGTAAGTTGGATTTTTAAAGATACATTAAAGATAATACACATAATTATTATTTGGTTCCTGGAGATCTTTTATAATCTTTCTCTAATGAGCATTAACAAACTTGAACACACAGCAATTTCAGGACAAGCTTTCTTATCTAAAGAGCGAGCACTTCTTTGAAGATGAATTAATAATGTAGTCAAATGCACCTCATGCTCAGTGGTTACCCTTGCTATCCAGAATAACCCTCTGTCTTTCTTTGGTTATCTAATTTTTTAATCTATCCATTTTCTGATACACAAAATCCAAATCACATCTCCTCTTCTATTGTCTACTTTACCTTCCTGCTCTAAAGTTATCAATACTAAAACTACATACAACTCTATTTATATATAGATTATATGTACTTCTAATTATATGTTCTTTATTTTTATTTTTATGTATTTGTTTTTACAGGGTCTCATTACACAGCTTGGGCTCTAGTGATCCTCCTGTTTTTAGCCTCGTCAGCACTAGGATTATAGGCATATACCACCATGCCAAGACTCTGGCCAGCTCAGCCCACCCTGGGGGCAGAGCTGGCACTGTATGTGGTGCCAGGGATTGTTGAACCATGGTCCTTGAGCTTGCTTAAGCTTGCCTAAGCAGGCACTTTAGTCTACTGGGCTATCTCGCCGGTCCCTTGTTTGCTACTTTTAAGTGGAGATTTTTATTGATGTAATTGTAGATGTACATGAAGCAGTAAAAAATAATATCAAGAGATTTCTTGTATACTTTTCTCTGTTTACGTAGCCCAGTGGCAACATTTTATAAAACTGTTGTATCCTTTCATAAGCAGATGCTTGACAAGGACACTGTGCACTGATTTCATTAATGTTTATCTGGATTTAATTGTACTTGGTTGTATTTTTGGTTTGTGCATTAAGTATAGTATAATTTTCTCATATGTAAATCATATATTTAGGTTTGTGTACCTACCACCATAGTTAAGAATCTTAGTCAAATATTACTAAGATCTCTTGTGTTGTGTTTTTTTTTTTTTTTTTTTTTTTTTTTT
>NDGM011205164.1:376-22117 GCA_002564305.1 Octomys mimax | reverse complement strand
ACCTTAGGCAAGTCCCTTAATCTACACATGCCTTAACCTCTCATCTACACAGTGGAGAAACAGCACCTGCTTCATGAAGATATTATGGTTGAGTGGATTCATTCATGAAAGAGTTTGGATGAACATACAGTAATAAACCAAAATCCATAGCGGTCACTGTTCATTTCTTTACGAGACCCTTATAAAGATGTCTAGGTAAATTTTCTTGACCAGACTGGCTTTTCAGCACATGCTGAACTCTCTTCATGTCTGACCTTGAGTTGTCTCTTGCCCACCTTTTCTTTTTAATCTTTTATTTATGTATTTAGCACAGGGTCTCACTATGTATTTTGGACCTCATAGTGATCCTCCTATCTCAGCCTCCCCAGTGCTGAGATTACAGGTGTGCACCATCACTCTCAGTTTTGGTGGCCAACTCAGTTTAAGGCCAGCATGGCATGTGGTACCAGGGATCAAACCCAGGTCCTTGCACTTACCAGACCAGTGCTTAGACCACCAAGCTATCTCCCCGGCCTGAGCCCACCTTTCTTACTTGACCTCTTTGGCTTGTACAACTTATCTTTGACAGGCCCAGAACTAAAATAACACTTCACTATTACCAAATTTAGGAAAGTATTGAAGGCCATGTCCAAAATCAGTCTTTTCCTGGGTTTTTAGTCTACTATTTGAAATTGATATTTTCATCTTATTCTCCCAAATTCAAGATCTGTGAGAGATACAGTGTGTCACCTTGGATCCCGAACTCACTCCTTCTTATTCTGCTCTACCCTCCCTCCCCCTCTTCCTGAATCTCCTTGTCTTATCAGCCAATCTCACCAGAGTTCACTGGCTTGAATTCCTATTTTCTAGACAGAAGCCCAGCTGCATCAGAGGACAGGCCCCAACAGGCACCATGAGGCCAGAATGTAGTCCTGGGGGCCACGAAACACAACGCAGTCATCAGTTCAGCCTTCCAATAACCGATGCAGGCTGAGTTGAGAAAGAGAGATATCTAACTTTACAGCTGCTTCTACTTCTCCAGTGGTCATTCTCCTTCATCTCAGGACTTCATCCAAACCTATTCTGGGTCTCTCCATAATCACCCTTCATGGACAACAAATTCACAAAAGCGGAGAGGTTCTCTCTTGATGAATCTGAATTTTAGTGAGAAATTTTGAAGAGGGCCAAAGACAAGAAAACCCAAAAGAAGCTCTTCAGACAAGGCACTCTCTTGGGGCCAAAGGAGGTGGATGTCACTGCTGCCACATTAGATAGATGCCCTCTACCCTCTCTGTCAGGATAGGCCTTTAACATATCCAGTCCAGCATTATGCACACACAAAACACTGTTAAATGAATCTGTCATTACTGAAAAGAGCAAAGTAAACACCGCCATTGTGCCAGGACACAGCTGAACTGTGCCTTAAACATGAGTCCTTTGCATATAGGTGAAGAGAATTCATGCATGTGAGAGTACTTACCCTACTCCAGGTGGCCTACTTGGACGTGAGCGAGTGATGGCCCAGGGTCAGACAACTGCACCAACCCCAAGCTCCTGATTAAAGCCTCAAGAAAGGGGCTGGGATGCTAGCCCAAGCTGCTTGGGTACAAACAGAGAATACTCACCAGAAAGAGAGAACACTGGGCAAGCAGCTCTTTTACTAACAGGAGCCCTGTCCCCTGCCTATACAGACGGTGGGGGATCCCCAGCACCTGCAACAAGCTTCTCTGGGTGGGGGTGGATTGAACACCTTAGGGAAAGGCTGATGGGAACATTTCTGTGGGGCACCAGGAAAAACTCGTGACTGGAAGGGCGCTGTGTGACTCATCTTAGAACACATGGTATTAAGAATCCAGGAAATGTGAAAATTCTTTTATCTACTTTGGAGTTTGTTTTTCATTCAGTTTGCAGGTGTGAGAGTAATTAAAATATTTTGTAGTAATTGTTGTAGCCAAAAGAAAAACACATCAGAGGCACTGAAATCAGTGTGACAGTCATTTGCTACCACAACCTCCTCCTCCATGCATCTCTCAATACCTAAAACTAAGAAAATTACCCCCTGCTACCCCCTGTGGCAACATTCATATTCAACCACCAATAGCAGAAAGGTAGCAGACCCTGGCAGACCGTCTATCAGTGCCTCACTCAGTAGAGCAAGCACTCACTGTCCTTTCGGCCTCACCTCAGTGCCAAGCCCAGCAGGACCCAAAATGCCCTTTCCCAGGCCATTGCCAAAGCAGGAAGAGCAGCTGTGCTGGCTCAGGTGGCCTGGCCCAGGAAAAGCTAGTGCCAATTCAGGGTGGCTCAGGGGTCCGAGCTTTAGCTCACAGTCTGGGAAGGTGACAAAGAGACATGTCTTCAGAATATTACTCTGAGTGCCAAATCTACAGAGAGTGGCAGAGAGAAGCAATATGATACATGCCAGCGCCCAAGCAAGGCATCTTGATTCTAGCAACAGGCTTTCCCATGAAGGGGACTCGAGATTTCAGCAGTTCTGAATCTGTGCTGTTTCTTAAAGTGCAACTCCATGCTGCTTCATTATAGAAAATAACACTAATCTGGGTGTGGTGGTGCATGCCTCTAATCCCAGTAATCGGGAGGATGAGGCAGGAGGAATTTTGTGAGTTTGACATTTGCCTGGGCTACAAAGTGAGTTCAAGCCCAGCCTCAACTGCATAGTGAGATTCTGTCTC
Source organism: Octomys mimax (assembly GCA_002564305.1). Lineage (NCBI taxonomy): Eukaryota > Metazoa > Chordata > Mammalia > Rodentia > Octodontidae > Octomys > Octomys mimax. The sequence goes on along the minus strand of NDGM011205164.1, from coordinate 19,445 downwards.
CAAAAGAAAGAAAAAGGAAAAAGAAAAACAGGAAAGGAAAGAACACTGTCCTAATTCATATTTTCTCTACTAAGATGAACCATCAGGTGGTAGCTCATTTCTTTATTTGTATGAGGCCATTTTTTTAATGTGTTTAGTACTTAGTCTACAGGGTCTCACAATGTAGATTGGACTCCTAATGATTCTTCTGTTTTCAGCCTCCCAAGCACTGCCGTTACAGGGGAAGGCCACCACACCCAGTCTCTCAGCATGCCCTGGGGGCAGGGCCAGCACAGCACCCCAGGGGATCAAACCTAGCAGCTGTGCTCTGCCTAAGCAGGTGCTTTACTCCACTGAGAATGAAGCCATTAATGAGATTTCATAGGTGTAGTACAGATTAATATATAGGAAGGAAAATGTCTTTCTTCTCCTTCCTCCTGAAATGTCCTTTGCATCACTGTGGGTGATGTATAATATGCCCACAAAAGGTGTTTAATCCTAATCTCTAGAATGGTAATATCCCTCATGATAAAAAAAAAAAAAAGGCCCAAATTTTAGGATCAGGAAGTTATCCTGGATTATCTGGGTGTGTCCAGTGCAACCACAAAGGTCTTTATAGTGAGAGAAGGAGGCAGGAGTATCAGAGTTGGAAATGTGATAACAGAAGCAGAAGTCAGTGTGGCAATTTCTGGCACTGAGGATGGAGCAAGGGACCACAAGCCAAGGACCACAAGGACCCTCTAAAAGTCTGAAAAGGCCGGGAAGCAGGTTCTGCCTTGAGCCTCTAGCAAGGCTACAGCCCTGCTGATGCCTTGATTTTAGCCCATGAAGGCCACCTCAGATTCCTGATGTGCGGCACTGTGACATGAATACAAGAATTCCTTACAGCCTAGGAATCCATCTGCTCAAGTTTCCCTCTCCCATTGCCCAGCTCACCCCCTCCACACCATGTGTGGTCGAAGCTGGGTGTCTTCGGTGCAGGCTCCCACACCATCCCACACCTACCAAGAGGGATGGGAGGGCTGAGATGCCCCTCTTGCTTCTGATGGGTCTGGGGGCTTTCATCACACTGTACCTTGATGGACTGGTGGGTTATCTGCCTCTCTCACCAGCCAGCAAACTTCTGCAGGGCAATTACTACATCTCGGTATTTTTTGGTACCTCAGCACACTGCCTGATATAGCACAGACCCTCAAAAATCTTTCCTAAATGGGTAGTTTCTGTTTCCCAAAATTTTGAGCATTTCATCTTCTACTGGATATGCTACTCTTTCTCCTCAGTGATGGTGAACACATAGCAAATGAAGGAAGAAGTGAAAAGATGCATTGAATCCTTTTGAATCATATCAGAGAACAGTATTGCTAGCTATCCATCCTGCTGGCCACTTTAGCCTCCTGTGTCTCCTCAAGCTCAGTGCGTCAGCTTCTCCCTCAGCCATCCTCCCTCTGGCACCCCAACAGCCTGTCCCAGGCCACAAGTTGTTCAAATGTTCACTTTGCTCAAATAGCTTTGTTTTCAGTTACTTGGTACACAGCAATAGTGCCAAAAAAGGTGCTCTGTGTCATTCTAAAAACTTGAAATTTTTATCTGTATTAATAAAACAAAAATGTTACCAGAGCAAGGCAGCTATTTTTTCATGAAGAAAAGGGAAAAATGCCTCATTGAGGGATATAAAATTCTGAAGGGAGCAGAAGCAAGATTTTACAAGACTATTTGAGATAATGTCAAGTACAAGAACAAAAGAACATAAACTAAGGCCTAGAAAGGGTCAGACCCTCAAGGAATTTAAGCAGAATTTCTTTAGACATAGAAAAGCCAGTTTATAGAATAAAAATAAGAGTGTTGAAATGGAGAAAGACTATTGGAAATACGTCTGAAGTTATTACACCAAATTGTTCCCTGAATTACACTCAAAATGTAGATCATGTCTTCTAATTCTGAAAACAAAGAAACTTAAGTTGAGTAGTGGGCACTCTTTTGGTGAGGTCTTTTCATTTTCTTTTTTAACAACTTTCTAATTAGCCCTTTAACTGAACCCCCTGGCAGGACCTTAGGGTGTGTAATCCAGACAACTCTGCTTTCCAAGTTTCCCAGGCAGTGTTTCTCTCACATAGACTTCAGGTTATATTGTGTGCCTCAAGATGAGTGGAGAGTCCCTGCAGAGCAGGGGGATCAGAATTCAAGGCTAATTTTACCTCAAAGATGCTGCTTATTGAATTTAACGTTGGGTTCATGATTCTTCTTTCCATCTCAGAAATGAGGCTATGGTAATGAAATTCCCGTGGACTCCAGAGACCACTGCTACTATTTGCCTACTGCAGGCATCAGTTCTTTATTACAAAAGGCATCAATTATTGTCAGTGCCATTTGCTTGACACTTAATCTTAATGAATAGTGTGGTCAATGTGTACAATGTGTTAAATGGGAAACTAAATCATTTCTCAAAGGAAGTGGGACTTGAACTGGCAGTTGCAGGATGGCTGGAAATTGAATACATGCAGAGGAGAGAATGGGACAGTGTGTGAGGAGGCCACATGTCCTCAGCAGAGAGCTCCTGTAAGGCAGATGGCAGCAACCTCTTTGGCATAGGCCATGCCAGGGAAACACATCAGACCCAAGCAGGTCAAAATGAGAAGCCCTTTGATGGAGGAACCCAGCTTGAATAAACCCAGTTTTGAGATATGGTTGGTTGTGAAATCAGAATCATATGAGTTGAGGTGGTTAAAGTCAGAACAGGGAGCAAATCTGTTCAGCTTGCTTGCTCTCCTACTCAGTAATAATAGTCTGGCACTAGGTTTTTTATGAATTAAAAATAAGCATACCATGCTGGCCCACCCCTGGGGTTCGCTGCAAGGGCAACTGAGGCTGGGCCTGGTGGCGTGCATCTGTAATGCCAACGTTTGGGAGGCTGAAAAATAGGACAATCACTACGAGTCCAATCTGTGTAGTGAGACCCTGTGCACCCTGTACTAAATACATAAAAAAGCATGGAATTTCATTCTACTGGATTTTAATATTTTTTTTAAAAAAAACAGTCTTAATCCATAAAGTGCCTGCTTAGGCAGACTCAAGAACCGGGGTTTGAGTCCCAGTATGCTATGCCAGCCCTGCCCCTGGGGCGCACTGAGATGGTGAATGAGATTGGGCGTGGTGGCGTGCACCTGTAATCCCAGTGCTTGGAACACTGAAAACAGGTGGATCACTATGAGTCCAACCTGTGTAATGAAACCCTGTAGACCCTGTGTTAATATATAAAATAAATAAATCTTTCATTTGCTTATTGAAAAAAATAGTCTTAATCCAATAGGGGGGTTAATACAAAATATTTGGGGTGGCATAAGCAATAGAAAGTTATGTATTCAACCATACACATGTAAATGTATTCAACAATACACCCTCAAAAATGGAAGTAAATTTTTTTAAAATAACCTGAACCTCAAATACTTTATCTGGTTTTTACTCCAAAGAGTGATCTATTCCAGCAATGAGGAAGAACTGAGATGGACATTACACACACATGAAATCATGTGTAGTAGATTTTTCATTTGACGATAATTTTTACTACCCTGGATACTCCCCTTTCTGATGACCTTAGGAGCTGACACTGACCCTACAATGTTCCTCCAACTGAAGCTCAAACTAATCGATACATTGGTGAAAGGTAATAGCTTAGTAATATATTTCCTATGCAGAGGTATTTCCATTATAAAAGAGGACATCTAGAGGAGTGATGCTTTTTCCGCAAGGAATAACACTGATGTGAGTACAGTATTGATTGGGGCAGGTGGGAAAGATGGATTTTAGCAGCCTTCTGTTGACTAGCAGGCCTTACACACTGTCTTCTTCAGATTTATTAAATAAACTAGATGAGTCCAAAACGTGGATCACAGTGTATTGGGTACCCCTTTATGTACTATATAAGCTTCTGGAATAATATCATTCATGTATGGTTCAGTGAACAAAATCAATATTTGCTAAGCATGCAAGAGAAACCTAGCTGTATCTATACCTTCTGTATATCTACAGAATGAGAGCTGTATCTATAGCTCTCATTTAAGCCACACAGTCACTCTATGAAGCAGCTATTGTAACCATCATTATAGATGAAGAAACTGTAGCTCAAGGGCAAAGGGGGGGACCAGCAGGATAGTTCAGTGGTCTAAAGTTCCTGCTTAGGCAAGCTTAGGCGAACGCAGGGACCACTGTACAGACTTTTGCTCTTTTTTTTTTTTTTTTTCTGGTGGCAGGCTCAGCCAATGCTAGTCCCACATGTCATTCCAGCCCCACCCCCAGGGTGGGCTGAGCCTGCCACAAAAAAAAAAAAAGCAACGGGCTGTACAGTTGGAAAAGCAGAAGTTTGCTTTCCAATCTGATGGGCCTCCAAGGCTTACTACAGTATGACAGTTCTTTTGACAAGTGGCTTATGAGCATTTGATACCACTTACAGCTTTTTTTATTTAGACTAAAAAGTTTTCAAATTCCTTTGTAATCCTTGTAATACAGATTAACAAGGATGATCTGCATCTCTCTATAACTTAGAAATTTGAAAACACATTTAGATATATTGTCTCATTTCCAAAACTTCATAAGGAAGCAAGGCAAATAAAAGTTTTGTTAAATAAAAACGGATGGCTGAAGGGATTGAAATTAAATTACTATGGTCGGGAAAAGATGGAAGTGATGGGACATGGATCCCGGCAGCTTCTCTGATACTACAAGGATCAACCTCAGGACTTTCATCAGCACAGATAAGCCACCAACCTCTACCTGCGCACAAAAGCAGAGGTGATGAACAAGAGGCCAAGGTCAGCTGTGAGGCACCTACTTCTTTCTCCTTAGGAAACTATTTCCAGCCCATGCTGAATAGATTAGAACATTCCAAACTCATACCAAGACTTGAGTTAGGAGCCAAACTATTTCTTTTCATTTTCCATATTTTTTTCTTGTTTCTAAAATTGTTCACTTAATTAAAAGCCCACGTGTTCCTATCTCTTTCTCAGTTACTTTCCAAAGTACAAATATTACATCAGGCAAAAATTTATGTGCTTGTTCCCCCAGTGCAACACACTTGCATCCTTCCTGATTTTATATTTCTCCAGTATATTTTAATGTTGTGATTAAGGAGAAATTTATATGGCACTTGGTTGGAGATTCAAGAATATACAAATTCCATCCTTTCCAAAGGGACTCCAAGATAGAAAACACACAAGGAGACACAGGATGAAACAAAATACTATGTTCTTATTAGCCAGATGTGAACAACTTAGTGAATCCTATTTCCCATATACTACTGTGGACTACAGCGAAATCCCACTAGCCATTATCCTATATTTATGTTACAGGAGCAATAGTGACAATCTTGGATCCCATCCCTGGAAATTTTCCCTCTGTCAACCTGCCAACACATACTGAATCATATGCTCAGAGACCACAATAACTGCAACTCAACATAAATTGAGAATGAGCAGTGGTTACCACAGAGATAACCTCCTGATTTGTCCTTCCAAACCAAGTTGTCCCATCAATAGCTTCTGACAATGGACAATCGCGAAGCAATGAAGAGAGAAAGCATTGACCAGGGATGGGAAGCGGTGTGCACAATGGTGAATTTCCCCTAAAGCAGTGGGGGGCCTCAGGGGTTAAATCTAAAGCCTGGCATTCCTGTGAGACCCACAAGCCCTCCAGCACTCCTGGACTAGATACTCCAGTCCAAGATTTAGACAGATGGAAAGTGCCTCTTCTGTCCTTGGGAGGACAGATAAAAGTAACAAAAAGGAATGTGATGTCTGTTTTTTAAATTTCTCTTTTTAGTCACTTCCCCACCACCTATTTCCTAAATGTTACAGGAACTTAATGCTACAATAATTCAATATGCAGGAAGATGGAGTCAGGCCTGAATACCCCAGGCCCAATAATGGAAGCATATAGCACTGAGGTTTTTTAGTTATTGGCTTGAACGTTCTTTTGTGACCACTCTTCTACAGAGTTTGAAACTTTTCCAACCCCTATCTTGCTAATTCCATGCATTAAAAACTGAAATGCATCCAAATTTCCACTTCCAAAGAAACATGCCATACCAAAGCTGATTAGTATATTAAAATCTGGATGCATATAAGCTGGAGTCTGAGATAGTTAAATTATCCTATTAAAAATTATACAATAATATTTCCCTGTTGCCCATGGAAACCCCATGGAATCACAATACAATACTAGAGTACTAGAAAGCAAATCCAGGAAATGGGGAATATTTCTTAGGTGATCTGAGTAGAACTCGGTTTAAATGGCTCTTCATATGACAATCAAAAAAAGCACCCAGAGATCACACATTTGCTGCCCACTGGAGCATTTTGCTTGATCAGCTCAAGGCTTGTACATTTTTTAAAAATGTGTTGCCAACACTCAAAAATCAGGAAATCACTCAGAAGAACAGTAGCATGTCTGGCTTCTCTTTTAAAATCAGGAGCTCAGGCCGGTGAGATGGCTCAGCAGACTAAAGCACCTGCTTAGGCAAGCACAGGGACTGCAGTTTGATACCCAGAACCACATGCCACACCAGTCCTGCCCCCAGGGTGAGCTGAGCCAGCCACAGAGTCCAGGCATAGTGACACATGCCTGTGATCCCAGCGCTGGGGAGGCTGTAAAACAGGAGGATCACTATGAGTCCAAAGCTGCATAGTGAGACCCCGTTACAACCAAATACATTTAAAAAAACAACAACAAAAAAAAATTCAGGAGCTCAGGCTAAGCCATGTAGTACCTCTCTGTGTCAGGTGGATAGAAGGGCTGCTTCCTGTAGACAAGAGGAAGACCCCTCCAAGCCCACTGTCCCCACTGCCTGGCATCACCCTGTCCTTGGAGACATCTGAGTCTGTAAAACCTGATCCAAGAGTAATGGCTCCCAGCTGAGCTGAGGGTTTGAATCACCTAGAGAAGACTTGCTATACAGCCCCACCTTCTACCCAAATACCTAAACAGAACCACTATCTTCTCAGCCAGACCACTGGTGAAATATGGTAGCAACAAAATATTACCTTTTCCCAGAGATCCCAGCTCATGCTCACTCCTCCCACTAAGACAATAGTAGGTTCTCCTATTGCAGTGTGTCTAATCATCAAAATCTTCCATGTCATTGTTCAATTCATTCACACAACCAATCAATAAGAGAAGGGGGGAAAATATATTTCAAGCCAGTTCAATTACCCTGATAAAACTTTTAAATTGGCTAAGTCAAAAAGGTCAAAGCAGTGGTTATCATCTGGGAAAAAGCTTGACTTTTTGTAGTTTAACTCATGTTTTGCTTCCTTACTGGAAAAATCCTTTAAAATTTTGTTAAAAGGTTCTAGCCAATGCAGTTACTTCCATGAGTCAATCTGTGAGACAGCTGAAATCCCAATGAAACAAGTACATTTGCAGCACATTTAAACACTTTAAGTCACTGAGGCTAGACTAGTGATGTTCAAAATGTGAAATATGTACCAGCCAAATCAGCATCACCTCAGTAATTGTTAGAAATGCACTTTCATCAGCTCTAACCTCATACCTACTGAATCACAAACTCTACAGGTGGATTCTGGAAACCTATTTTTAAACCCCACCAGGTGATTCTAATGTGTTTGAACCTTCCAGAATCATCAGAAAGACCAGAATCTTCAGGAGAGTGAAAGTTCTGGATTCCTAGGCCCTGAGCTCAGGCACACATCTACTAAATCCAGGATGCTGCTGCTCCTCCTGATCACAGAGCCCCACTCTGAGTAGCACATCTCTATATTAGTGTTTCTTAGCCCCGACCACATCACCCAAAAAGAAGAGAGCAAGCATGAGCTTATTGGCCAAGCCTCACCCCGAACCTGAAGCACAAGGCTGAGAGCCCGGTGTTTGAACCGCCCCTCCCCCCACTGTGGGAAATTCTAACCTATGGCCAAGTAGAGAACCTATGTGGTCCGCACAACTAAGCCCTACAGTGGGCATTCATTGCCCCTGCCCCCAAACTTTTGCATCCTGTCTGGAAACATTCTGACACATGTTTGCCTTACAAGTCAGCACATGCAGTGATCTCAGCTGTTTTAGCCAGCTTTGCAAAGAGCAGCTTCTCATCAAGTTGGTGAAATGTGTCCCCAATAGTCATTTTTTGATTCCTCTTGGATTCACATTTGATGACAAAGTCATTTAGGGATAACCGCTACGGGACAGTGTCAGCAAATATTTCTGCCAGTAGGTAGAACCCATAGGCGTGAAAGTCAGACATCCTCCAAATAACACATTCCATGGCAAAAACTAAATATTTGGCCAGAGAAGACATACCCAGATGTTCCAGTGGTTTCAGTATCACTGAAAGTTCATTTCAAGCAGCTTCAACTACCCCCAAAGCGCTGTGTTTAACCCATTAAGTTAAATCACCAAAGGGATCAACATGGTGGCCTGCATCAAGGTACAGCATAAACTGAAGATATCTCTAAGCCAGGAGATTGCGTGTTAAAGTACAAAACCATATTGGGGCCTTGTAGAAGTTTTGATGAGAAGAAATGTGTGTAGATGCCAAAGTTTGCCCAAGGTATTTCTAAAAATGTTTCTAATATTCCATAGGCCCAATGGATCAAAACATCTTGACTTGAGTTTTTCCTTAAAGAAGCATGTGCTAGTGACAGCTCATCAAACAAGGAGAGAGAGCAAGAAGGAAAAAATGCATATTCATGTATAATAACAAAATAAAAAGACACCATAGGAGCAAATATTGATAAACAAACATTTTCCTAGAGAAAGTGGTACATATATTTTAGCTTCATAAAAATACATTTGAAAGAGGAAAAAAATCCTTTTTTCCCAATTTGGGCTTTATTAGAACAACAAGAGACTTTGTGTATCCCATCAAAACACACCCAGACCCTTTTGTCATGTCTGAGAAACTATTGATTCCTCTATTAAATTGTGCTATATGGAAAAATCTTGACAAGAGCAATATCATTTATTAGACTAACAAATATGTTAGTTGAACCATCTTTGGAGACTTCTAAAATCCATTACACAATCGCAGCTCTTTCTCAGAGACCAGGATGTATTACGGAGACCAATTCTCAGGACACAGTATGACTAATTTACTTGCACATTCCAAGAGACCATTATTTCTGAGGAAGAGTAGAAAAATTATAACCTTCAACTTTAGGGGAAATCACCAACACCTGATGTGTCTCTGCTGAATATCTCAACAAACTGGATCCAAATTCTTTAATATTTCTACCCTCAGCATTTTCAGACACTAAGATTTCTACATAGGGGAGAGAAAAAATAAGAGGAAGGGCTACAAAGAATAAAATTTACTAGATAATCTGAGCTACTTTTGAGGAAAATAAGCAACTGATATAAGACCATCAAACCTCACCCTGACATTGCCTGTTCATATTTCACTTTTCCACATACACCAGGATGCTCCTCACCTTGTTTTGTTCCATCTTTTTATAGACAGACCCTGGAGCCCTTTTAATTCCTCAAATAATATGTGCGATTCTTGGTAAAAACAAAAACAAACAAACAAAAAAAAAAAAAAACACATATCCTACCTGGCCAGAAAGACTGCCAAAGGTAGAGAATCGTGACTTTTTACAAGTTTCCTCTGAGCTCACCTTATTCACTCATATTTCCCCTTGGGAGACAAGTGAGGCCCAGAGAAAGACTTACCTGACAGGAGAAACCCATGGTGAGCCAGGTGCCTGTGTTATTTTGCTTTCCACCTGTCTGCCACATGAATTCTCTTCATCTGCTACAAATGTGTTGAAAACGTATCAAGCCCCATCTTCACTCACAATGCTGTGAGGCACTTCTGGTAACCTAGGAGGCCCACCTGAGACCTTGCTGATACTATTAGGGAATTAAAGCAGTCACTCCTTAGTGGCTAAGGGATGATGAGGGGGTCAGTGCTAAGGTCTTAAATAGAAAACCAAACACAATATTCTGGGATTGGTGGGGTCTTCAAAAGGGCTGACTTTTGAGGGGAGAAGGGGAAGATTCTGGCCTTCCCTAGTAGCTCTCAAGTGCAAGACAGCTGGCTCAACCATTTGCCATGTCTTTTAACCTCTGAAAAAAAGATACTTATGCTGACAGGAAAGTTTCATCATAAATCTCTAGCAAAACCAGAAGAAGGAGGACAATTTCATTGCCTTTGTCTCCATCAAAATAAGAGGCTCATGTTAAGCAGGCCAGATACTTGTGGCAATGTCTTCCTTGGTCAGCATCTGCTTGGCGTGCAGTGGAAAGACATAGAAGAGAGGCTGGGCTGAAGAAGAGGAAGGCCCAGGAGAGAGAGTGGGAGGGAGTGAAGAAGGGCACAGACAGCAAAGGAAAGAAGAGAACATCCGTGAAAGAGAGGAAGCAGACGAGGGAAGAGTTAAGCCCTGCAAAGGAATTGTGGAAAAGTTTTTTAATGCTCATGCACATCCTGTTCTCCACATGGCCTGGGAGCCCTGGCCACAGACAGACCACCCTTCCCAGACCTTGGTGAGGTCCATGTGACTGGTCAGGCCAGAGTGGATGGAAGTGGCATGCAGTTTTTACCACCAGCATGATCTCCGACTCCCAGGCTCCTCACCCAACTGGGAGTTGGAAGCCCTTGTTGCTATCAGGAGGCACATGCTGTGCCCTAAGCTTGGAGAAGCCCAGTGCTCTGTGCCAACACAGGGAAGGCCTCTGTCCTGATTGTCACCCAGGTGTCCAGATGATTTTGCTCTAGTGTGAAGTAGACTGTACCATTCTAAGGGTTATGGTTTGTGTGTGGTTGTCCCACACACACACAAAGCCTCATGCAGTCCTTGGGGCATGGTTCTAGAGTTTGTGATTAATTCATGATCCAAGGGCAGGATTATGGGTCTGAGTATTGCTGGGATTATGTGTGTGAGTGCTACACCCATCCTGGGGCAGATAGCATGAAGGCAATATAAGGAGAGGAGAGAGGCAGCTGCCACTGCTGCCACTGCTCCTCCCTTTGCTCTTGCTGTTTTGCTGTTTTCCGCTGCCATGATCTGCTTCCCTCTGCCATGTGCTACTCTGCCTTGGAGCCAGCTGAGTATGGACTGAAACCTCCACAAACTATGAGCTAAATAAACTTTCCTTCCTTAATTTTGGGCATCAAGTGTTTGGTCCTGGCAATGAGAGAAAAGTAACTGAGACAGTAAGGCTCTGAAACTTAGAGGCTATTCATTACCACAGCATAAGCTCATCTCTCTGGCTGACAGAAGCATAAAGAGAGAGTGGAGAAGAAGAAATGATAGAGATCAAGAAAGAAGACAAGCAAAGGGGGAGGGAAAGGGGGCCCAGAATGCAGTGACACCTCATATAAATGTCCTTGTCCTTGTTAAAACAGCTCAAGGAGCACAGGAAAGACACAGGAAGCCAGTCAGTGGCAACTCCCAAGGGAGAAGACAGTGCTCACGGGCAACAGGTTTGCCACTATGACACATTTGCTTTCTTCTCTCTAAAGTCCTGTTTCCTGTAATGCACATACATGCATTCATTAGATATTTATTGAGCACCTACTAACTGCTAGGCATTACAGGAATATAGGCATGGGCTGGTCTTGAGGAACTCAAACTATTACTTTCTTTCCTTTAAACTGTGAGTAACCCATGCCAATACTTCCCTGGAAGAAAGCTCGTGATGACTGCAACCCTCAGCCACCAGCTCATGATGAGTTTGAGGGTGGAGCTCTGAGCAGTGCATGGGCTGGGCCTTCGGGACCCTGGTGAACTTCTGAGCTTCTGAGCTCTAAGGGTTGGTTTCCTCATCTCTGACAGAATGAGCTAGGCCTAAGGGCGTCCACAACACTTTTGATTCTAATAAAAATAATAAAAGCACCAATCCTAACAGTTAATTCACTGACCATTTCATTACAAGACAGACACAGAGCTTGGACTATTGCGTTTAATCGTCACATCAATCAAGTCTACGGGGTAGGTATTATCATTTCCATTTTTCAGATGGGTAAACTGAGACTCAAAGAGGTAAGATGACTTTCCCAAGACCACAGATCACTTGTTGACCAAGCTATAGAGCCATGATCTGAAGAAAAGACGTGAGAAGACATGATCTGACGTGAGCCTGCACCCCCAACCACGCTGCGAAAAGCTGTCCCCGTACAGTGTGTCTCTCACTCTGGCCAAAGGGAAATTAAACCATGAACACAATACAGATGTGGTTGTTATTGCTGTTGTTTTTTTTAACATTCTCTTGGAGATACCAAGACTCCTGCCCCAGGAATGAATCTTAAAGGAGAGACAGTGCCTACTAAAAACAAAGTAAAGCCATTATTTTCTCTTTTTTTTTAAATTATTTATTTATTTGATACAAGGTCTCACTACATAGCTCAGACTCAGAGTGATCCTCCTGCCTCAGCCTCCCCAGCACTGGGACTACAAGTGTGCACCACCACACCCCATTTCAGGGCTGGCATGGCATGTGGTACCAGGGATCGAATTTGGGTCCTTGTGCTTGTCAGGCAGACACTTAGACCACTGAGCTATCTCCCCAGCCCTAAACATTATTTTTCAACCTTTGAAAAACTGAAGAACTTTTCTTCTCAGTGTCTACCGTTTGTGCTCTGGGTTGACCTGATTGCTCTGACTGACACACAGAAATGACACTGAGAACAACTTTAGACCTTTAGACCTTCCCCCACTGCACTCAACTCCTGTGTTAGGACAAGCTCCCTTCCTCATGGGTCCTCCTCATGCCAGTTAGACTCCTGGCCATCTTCAGCCTCAGGTTCCTTCTGTCTGCAGGGCCAGATATTGCTTTTTAACTCAGCCAGTGTTGATTACTTGCGGTCCTGGCTGTCCTTTGAACTAAATAAGAAAGTAAAGGAACGAACAGGTGCAAACACTTTTCTCTAGGCTTGTAATGGAACTTCAGGGTAACTGGTGAGTCTTGGAGATCTAACTTTTTAATTAAAGAGCTGTTTCCAAAGAGCACTTGGGTAGAAATTCTTAGTAATTGTCTGCCAGCTCCAACTACCATGCCTCGAAAGCCAGCAGCGACGAGAAGGGAATGAAGAGGAAGCAAGATGATGACTGTCCTCACAGCAGGAGGGCGATGAAACAGCCCAGAAGGTGGGCTGCAGGAGATACAGCACAGCTGAACATCTGGAGTCTACCAGAGCTCCCACCTGCTGGAAGGACCGGTATACAGCCCGTCTCGTTGTCTACAGAGGGTGTCCAGGGCCATGTCTTTAAAATGTTTTCATTATGCTGTCAATATCTTTCAATATTTCAATATTTTTGTCAATATTTCATCACAGAAAACCCATGTTTCAGTTTCAGAAGATCTGACAAAACACTGAATAGTCCCCGGGTCCAGGATGGGAGTAGCCGGTGGGCAGTAATGGCTGCCTCATTTGGATAGAGCCTGAGCGCTCTGGCTCTCTAGTCACCACGACCCTCCAATGCCCCACACGCTGGCTCCTTTCTACTTTTTATCTACCTGGGTGTTGCAGGCATTGGAGTTGGTCTGTTTAATTCATGTTGCTCAGCAACGGGGAGAGCAAGGTGATGTGGGCAGGGGAGGGGGCGTCTGCTGAAAGCCTTTCTGAAAACCTTCACCTCCCGCTCAACTTTCATCTCCCTATGTTTAACTCTACACCCAGCATTCCTACCTTGGACCTAGAATAAGGTTCCCTAAGACACGAGTCTGAGCCTACTGTCTCACCCCCAAATGAGACTGCTGAATTTCCATAAGGGCCCCTCACTCAGATTTCTATGTGCCAAAGACTGTGATTTCAGTAAATTCTGGGTCACCTGCTATGGTATGCCCCATGCACCCCTGCACTGTGGTCATTTGTGCAAGTGGCATCTGTAGGCCAGACCTACCCTGGTGAAGTTAACGATCTGCAAGAGAAATGCAGAAAACTAGTGTATGACCCATCCAACGATGGTAGGTGCTATGGAGACTAAAATAAGGAAGACAGAGGTCCTATATTTCAGATGCAATAACCAAAAACCAAACTTCTGAAAAAGTAATAGTTGAGCTAGAGCCTCAAAGAGATGAAGACACAAGCCACGTTTGTATCTGTGAGAAGAGTGTTCCAGATGGACAGAAGAGTCGGTCAAGCGCCTTAGGATGTAACGTACTCAGTAGGAAGAGCAGACCCAGTGTGGCTGCATCAAAAGGGACAAAGAGAAGGGTGAGGGGAGGTAGAGACACAGAGATCATTGGCTGGGTGGAGGTAAGAACAAAGAGATAATTGGTGGTACAGATCTTCGGGGCCTTGAAGGTCTCATGAGGACTTGACTTTTAATCTAAGTGAAAAGGGAAGACAATGGAGAATTTAAGATAAAAATCACATGATCTGGGGCTGGGGAGACAGCTTAGCAGTCTAAGCACCTGCCTTGCAAGACCAAGGACCCAGGTTTTATCCCTGGTACCACATGCCATGCTGACCCAAAACCCTAGGCGTGCTGTATTAGCCACCAAGACTGGGCTTGGTAGCACATGACTGCAATCCCAGGGCTGGGAAAGCTGAGACAGGAGGATCACTATGAGTCTGAGCTGCATAGTGACATATAAATAAATAAAATATTGTTTAAAAATATTTTCAAATCACATGATCTGAGTTAATTTGAAAAGAATTGTTCTGATATGTCCACATGACCTGTACATGAATAGTGATAGTATTCTAGGCAAAGACTTAAAAACAAATCTAAATGTCTATCAACCAGTAAGTGAACACACAAAATGTGTTAAGTCACATAATGTTTCTAATAATGAAAAAGAATGAAGCACTGATACACACTACAGCGTAGATAAAGCCCCAAAATAGTACACGAAGAGAAGAAAGCCAGAAGCAAAATATTACATATTGCATAATTCCATTTATATGAAATATACAGAAAGCACAAGTATATAGAGAAAGTAGGTTAGTAGTGTCCTAAAGCACAAAATAAGAATGTGAACAGATTCCAAAACGGACTTGAATAGCTCCGGAGACTAAAGTGCCTGCTTAGGCAGAGCTCTGTGGCTGGGGTTTGATTCCTGACTCGCGGAGATCTGCGACTGAGACTAGGCGTGGTGGCGCCCACCTGTAATCCCAGCACTTGGGAGGCTGAAAACAGGAGGATCACTACGAGTCCGATCTATGTAGTGAGACTCTGTAGACTCTGTACTAAATACAGAAAAAAAAAAAAAAAACAGTTCACAATGAACTTCAGGCTGTTGGTGGGTTTTTTGGAATGGTAAAAGTTTTCTAAAAATAGATTTAGGTGATAGCTGCATCACTCTATAAATACACTAAAAATTATATACTTAACACAGCTGAATTTGTGATATATAAAATCGTACCTCACTAAAGCCTCAAGTTATATTTTTTTAAATCATCCTATATTGCGTGGTTGGTTTTGCATGTCTATATCTTGTATTATGAACAAATACTTTGAAGATAACAATGCACAATATTAACATTGTTACTCTCCTACAATTTTGTTTTGAAGTTTTATACCATTGTTTTTATTCTTTTTCTTCTCTTTAAAAGAAAAAAAAAAGTCATCCAGGGTGCTTGAGGGAAGCACAATACCCGGAAGAGGGGCTAAACTGGGGAGCCCCTGTGAGGCACGTGTAACCAACCGGATGAATATCAACGGGCACTTGACCCATGATGTCTGCTAGAGGGGGTGAGGCGTGGTCAGACACTGGACAGCTCTCCAGCAGAACCAACGGAACTGGCCAGTGCGCAGGCGCCAGCTTCAGGCCTCCTTGTCCTGCTGTAAAGCGCAAGTGTTCATAACCAACAAGCAGTCTTTAAACCTCTCCTCCGGGATCCCACACGCACCACTTCCAACCAGGGACTCTGACTTCTTTATTCTAAAACTTTGCCATGTGGATCAGATGACTCACGTGGTCACAAAGCATTTATGTCTCACCTTACGCATCCTCTGAAAAAGTCCTGCTTTCCTTTCTTCCACTATCCCACTCTCTCCTCCCCTCCCATCCTGGCCAGTGAGAAAACCCTAGTAAAGCTGTCTCTTGGTGTCAGTGGGGAATTTGCTCCAGGTCTCCCTGTAGACACTAAAATTTGAAGATCCTCAAGACTCTTACATAAAACCACTTAATATTTGCAAAAACCCCATGACTCCTGTACATTTAAAATACTTAAAATACCTAATACAATGTAAATTATATATGAACAGTTATTACACTGTTTAGGGAATAATGACCAAAAAAAAAAAAAAAACCTTTACATGTTCAGTATGGATGCAATATTGTCAGTTTGCAATTGACTGAATTCAAAGTGCAGGATTCCTGGATACTGAAGGTCAGTGCATTTTCTTTTCTTTTCTTTTCTTCCCTTCCCTTCCCTTCCCTTCCCTTTCCCTTCCCCTCCCCCCTCTCCCTCCCCTCCCCTCCCCTCCCTTCCCTTCCCTTCTGTTCCCTTCCCTCTTTCTTGTTACATGGAATCAAACTCACAACCTTGCACTTGCCAGGCAGGCACTGTGCCACTAAGCTAAATTCCCAGCCCCTGCATTTTCTTGTTACTGTAATAAAACCCATGTTTTGCAATGTCAGTCCTTCCTTCTGTCTGACTGACTACCTGGCCTCACCAAAGTAAGAAAATATTGCCAGTTCCTCTTTGCTGCATTTTGTAACTGAAAAAAGACCCTTTGACTTTGGAGTCTGATTGGCCTCCAGGCCAATCTCACAGTGAGTCGTGTAAGCAGAGGCCCATCCACCCCAAGAAGAAGTGTCACCAAATCATGTCTGTGTCTGTCCAAGTCGGGCGTCCTTTTCAGGTCCCACATCCTCATGAATTAAGCCGAGAAAGCCCTGAGCAGGCACAGCCTCCCCCCAAGGCTTCCTGCACCTAGGCCACTGATTTCTATGAAAGGTGAATGTTAACCGGGAGGGCTGTAACTAGGCCTGAAAACCACTTCAAACTGTGTTACAAGCTAGCCCTGCCGGAGAGAGGGCCCCTACTCTGCTCTCTACCTGGTTCTGAAGTCTCTTCAAAGCACTCAATTAAAAAATGTTGCTTCTATAAAACTCAGGACTGACTATTATAGAACAGCAGCTGCCATATGATTAGAAACACAGGAAATGTCTGAGGAAGGGATGCTGGGTGCTATTAATTTTTTCCTTTCAATGTATTCATTATTGTAACTGTATTACTAGCCTGTTGTGAAACTGTTTCATAAAATAAACAAATAAATAAATTTACACATTAAAAAAAAGTCTTCCTTTGTGTTTCAAGTATGGCGCAGAAAATGGCACACAGAGATATCTTCTGTTTTGCATTTTACTGTCAAAAACACAATTATAAAAGAGTAGGTATTCATTGTAGAAATGTTTGAATATGTGAGAAATTATAGAGAAAAATCAGACATTCATAATCGCAGCACTCAGACATAACAACTCTTTTGGTGTTTTATGGTATGTTTTGGTACCATATTTCTTCCACTTTGTAAAGACATAATTGAGATCATACTGTATATAAAACTTTAAAATGTGCTTTTTTGTCCTAGCATTGGTTCATAAGCATTTCACATGTCATTTTAGACGTCATTATAAATAAAAATTTAGTGGCTGTGTAATATTAAGTCATAAGGATGTAGCATCATTAGTTAATAATTTCCCAGTAAATAATTCTCTAATATCTTTCAGTCTGTCTTAGTACATTTCAGATTATCTCTTGAAGACAGTTGTCTGACAATCACTAAGTTCTACATTTAGTTAAAGGACGACGTAATAGCAATTCTTACTTAAATTTATTGTATTTTATCTTTAAGTATATATTAGCAAATATTAATATCCTAGCAAGCTGTTTTAATAGCTCTTATCTCCTATAAGACCTTCCCAATTGCAAAACAATTTTAAAAAGAATCCTAATCCCGTGAAAAAAAATTTCAAAATGTTAGGTGTGGCTATGTTGAGAAAATGGAACTTAAATTCGGGAGGTTTTTTTCTACTTTTCATTATATTACATTTGCCAAATTTTCTATACCATGTTTCATACTATTTTACAATGTTTCATAAAATAATATGAATTTTTTAAAAAAAACATATATTCTTCTCTTCCGCGTTTCTAGAACACTGTATATTGTAAACATTATTCACCCTCTTGCTCAGGCAAGTCCACAGCTGAAAAATAAAGTTGAATTCCAGAAAATATTGTGTGAATAGTTTAAAGAAATTTACACAGGAAAATGGAAATCATTTTTCAAAATATTGAATTACTTTTGTTTTCCTTGTAAGATGTGAGTTAATTTAAGTCAAATAAACAACAAAGTTCACCTTCTCCCAAGATATATGTGAATACACACACACACACACGCACACACACACGCAGACACACACACACGCACACACACACACAGGTACTCACGCTCATTTAACACTCAGCCTGTTTGAAATGCTTCTTGATTTCAAAATGAAATTAAACAATATTTGAAGGATGTCTTACTATGTTCATTATCATCATCATTATTAATAAAGGACAGCATTTCCGGAATTTTATAACGCCTAAGGCATTAGTTGACTCAAGCAAGAGGCTTCACTTGGCAAGAAAGATAAAGAAAACACTATGAAAATTCTGCAGAAGAAATATATATCTCTATTAAAAGAAAGAAGAAAAATTAAAATGGGAAATACACAGAGGATGCATAGGTGACAACATTAATATTTCTTTCTGTACGAAAGGCTATGTCATAAAAAGCTTTCTGACTCCTGGGGTGGCAGGGAAAATATACTTATTTCCAAAGTTTCAAAGGATAAAAGATTTTGAGAAGAAACATAGCTGTAGAGAATTCTGGCTCTCTACCTAAAATCAGCCATACTCACTTTCCAGTGTAGTCTGGGTAAGGAACACCAGAGCTAAATTAAGTATACTTTGTATCTGTTGAGGCTTCCTAGGCCATGTTCTTAAATGTATGCCTAGGCACTTATACTTCTCTATATCTTTTTCTATATTTTATTTAATTGTCTACTTCTTTATATCTTTTTCTATATTTTATTTAACTGTCTATGCTAATAATTAGATTTGTTGTTTTTGTATGTCTTTTTTTTTTTTTTTTTTTTTTTTTGTGGAACCAGGGCTTGAACTCAGACACTTGCACTTGCCAGGGAA
>NDGM011205128.1:16921-30860 GCA_002564305.1 Octomys mimax | reverse complement strand
CCCATGAATCTTTATAATCTTACTTGCTTTCTTTTTCTCTTTTCAATTGTCAAAGCACAGACAAAGATGCAAAACTTTAAAAAAAGAAAAGCCAGAAAATGTTGACTTTTACAGTTTGGGCTAAATGTGAATATTAAACTGTAAGTAAGCAGAATTTTCATGACTTACATTCCAGATTCCATACACATATAAATATAACTCTGTGTGTGTGTGTTTGTGTGTGTGTGTGTGTGTGTGTGTGTGTGTGTTATGTATTTTCTATTTTCAAAAAGAGGCCTCTTGGAACATCAATTGGTCACTAAATTTTATGCACCAAGTTGGAAACCTTTCCGAGCCTATTGCCAAGTGTGTCAGAATTACAGACATATTTTCATCATAGTCTTTGTTCTCATCCTGGTCTGATAGCTTCCTCCCTCCCTTTCCATCCCTCCTCTTCTGATTCTTCCCCTCCCCTCCTTCTATTCTTTCAATTTATTGGAGAAAAATCTATGTTTAACAGTAAAAGCATGATATCTTTTTAAATGCATCTTGTTACTTCTTTCATGTTTTAGAACTCTAGACTCTCTTTGAAACTCTTCACCTCATTCAGCCCTTGGAGCTGCCTGGCTTTCCCAAGTCATGCTTGGCCCTCTCTGCAAGGCCTCCCTGAGTAGAGCTGTCTCACTGCTGAGTAGGGTGGGCCATGCCTTCAAGGAGTTGTCCACAAGTCATGACTTCTGATCCCAATTGCTATTTCTTGGTGGTGGGGCTTTCAATTTATGAGAGTTTCTCTAGGATGGCAAGATATGAGGGTGAATAGCAAAGGCGAATTCTCTGAATGCTTTTCCTATTCAACTGGCTTGCCCTGTCTTCAAACTCCAGGGTCTCTGGGGAATCTTCCTCTATCCCCCTGTCTCTGAATCATAATTATGATTGAATCTCTACATCAATCAAGCCCAGTTCAGGGCTTAATCAATCTCGAATTACCCGCCGAGCTGTTGCCATTCTGAAGTCAGTCTTGATGCTTCACTAAGCTCTTTCCACTTGGATAGAAACACACTGCACCTTTTCAGTTATTTAAAAAACTGTCTTTCTTTTTTATCCTTTTTGTCTTATGCCTTCCCAAAATGTTTAAGCTTCTTAAAAAGAGCAGATTTTCTCAAGTGTTTGCAGACAAGTGAGTAAAGCTAATAAATCATAAAGGGGTTAGAAAGAAGATTTATTCTTCTCATGAAGCACATGAGAATTAAGGTTTAGCAGTTGTTGGAAAGGCATGGGGAAGAACTTCGTCTTACAAAACCTTCCTCTAGAAGAGTTGCTCAGCAGAATGAGGCAGAGGGAATTTCAATGCACCCAAGACAATGTCTTTTGCATAACAATCCAATCCTTCCGCTTACTGGTGAATATTCATATTCTAGAGGTAGAAATATCCGTATTTACAAGTTTTGAGGAAATGGAAAATGTAGACCAGTCCTGGGAACTGTAATGTTGACTTCATTGTTTTCCATGGCCGAGATCTCTGGAGCCAAATCTCATTTTCATCCTTTTATTTTTGTTTAAACTGAATGAGGATGATCAGGGAGTTTGCAGACCCTGAATTTTGGGGACTGCATATGCTCAGATGACTTGGTTTGTGATAAGTGTGTGATAGAAAATCAGTCTCTCCAGTGATTCTTCTGATATTATTTTAGTCTCAGTGTTGTAGCTATCTAGATCTGTTTCTCTGCACATTTCTACTTCTAATCTATAATGCATAGATTTGGTAGATGTAACATTGAGGCTAAATCAGAATTACTGATATTAATGACTTATGTATACCTAATGATTATGCAGGTTTAGAATATACAGGGAGCATGTAAGTGTGATATTGTACATACATATACATGTGAAATGAATTTCACAGGTGATTAATAAATGAACTGTGTTTGGGGTGCTTTGATTATATTAAGCCTTCTTAGAAAAAATGAAAAGGAAATTGCTATTTATTAAAAGCTATGGGAATGACTATGCCCATATACAGTATCTCATATGTCATACAATTCTCACAATAAGCCAATAAAGTAGATGTGAGGAAATCAATTCACTGAGACTCAAGTCTGTTGCCCAGAATTGCTGGGCTGGGATCAGAATTTTTCTAAGTCACCAGGGAGCCCAGTCCATTTCTTAGCCTCTCCTATTATCAGGTTTGACCAGAGGAAGTATTATAACCTCAAGAGGTTCAGTCAGTATAGAGACCAGGGACCCAGGCGAGAACAAGAGATTTAGTAGTGAAGTTGGCTACAGGTGCAAAATCAGGGTCTTTGTCTCCTTCTGTGAACAGAATTATCCCTGAATGACACACTTTTTGTATCTCCCTTAGATAGGAGCACATTTCTTCTTTATCCCTGTGTCTTACAGCTGGCTCTGGGCAACACTTGCACACTCAGGTAGGTGTTCAAGGTACCACATATGCTTTGGAGCTCTGGACAAAGTCAGGGTGTTAAAGTGTTCCTCACACTTTGGGCCACTAATTTGGAAAGCCCTAGCTTCTGTCCCAAAGTTACCATTTTTGCTGTGATTTGTTCTTTTTAGTGTATGCCTTCATTTAGTGAATGGTCTGCATGAGCCACATTGAGGATTCATAGCTTGGAAAAATAATGGAGGCTGCTCACTCCATGTCCCACTGTGCCCTGCAACAGGTCTCTGCCCTGCTCCTGTAGTGTCCTCCCACATTACCCACCAGGTCCAAGACTCTTCACAGTCACCCTCCAGGAAGGTTGTGTTCTCTGAGCTCTTGGGCCCAGCTCCCTCGTACTGCAAATGACTTTCTAGTTGCCCAAATCAGCTTACTCGGCTCTGACTATGTTTCAGGCACCCCTTAGATGCCTGCAGCACTTGTCCCTCCATAGGAGGGTGCTCTGCGTCTTCTCTCTCACACACACAGCTCTAGGCAGACTGTGCTGCATACCATCTCACTCCCTTTCATATCCTAGTACCCAGGAGACTTCAGGACGTGGTTGGCGCCCAACAGCCATACCTGCAGGGAAGGAAATTCTCCCTGTCTTCAAAGCTGTGGGTCAGAAACTCAGAAAAGGAAAGAGTGAAACACTGCTAGTGAGGAGTAAGAGACTCAGGAAAAGTACAAACTCTGTGATTCAAAAGCAGCTGAGATTATACAAGTTTAAGTTCCAATTTTATTTTGCCTCTCAGAGAGAGACACTTCTGTGCCTTGGGTATAAAAGGCAATGATGACTGCTTCCCTGTGTACACTGCCCTTACTAGGTGGCATAGCGAAGACAAAGTTGAGACTGATATTTAGGAACATGAAGTACCACTGATATTCAGTATGCATGATTTACAGCTTATGTGGATCATACAAAGCATTTGTGCCTGACATTGCCATGCACTACCTCATGGATTTCTCTGAATAGCTGTGAGGAACCTCAGCTATCCATGCAGTGTTGTGGGACAATGACAGTTACTCAAGAGTCTGAAGTCCAAAAGCAAGGGAGATATATATATATATACATATATATATATATATATTTTTTTTTCTGTATTTTTAGGTAAGGGTCTAAAGGGTGTTCAGGGTTTCCCCCTACTAGATCAGACTCATAGTGATCTGCCTGTTTACAGCCTCCCAAGTGCTGGGATTACAGGCATGTGCCACCATGCCCAGTCTCATTTGATGTCTCAGTGCACCCTGCAGGCTGGGCAGTCACGGCAGGCCCAGGGATCAGACCCCCAGTCCCAGGGCCTGCTTGCAGGCACAGCAAGGGCTATTTGATCACCATTCCACTTTGTAGGAAAGCATTGAGTGTACACACACACACACACACACGCACACAGAATGATGCAATACAACCCATCCAATCTCTGTTTTGGTGACTCTTAACTAATCTTTCATTTGTATCTAAACCGAAGAGTGAAGCTGCCTCCTACCCAAAGGCAGGACCTACAGCCGTGAGTGGCGCCTTTGCGTCTTCTGCGTAGCACTGAGCACTATCATTCTATTCCTAAACTTGCTCGCCCTGTGGAGCGTGAGCACTGGATCATCTCACAGCACTACACAGAAACTCGCGTTGTGCTGCTGTGTTTAAAAATAGATGTAAATAGTTAACACTTCTTTGAAAAGGCATCAAATCCTCACTTATAGCCTTTCTCAACCAGCTGGTTCTTGTAAGCATCTTCCCGGTCTGTGTGCAAACATTACTTCTAAGTGATCAGCTGGCATAATTAGGTAAGATTGTACACTCGAAGCACAATTCGGTCTTCTCTTCATCTCGGCTGGAGGAAGAAACAAACATCAGGGACAGGAAGTTTCATCTGGGAGCGCTTCAGCAGCTGCAGTACCTTACTCATCAGTGGTGCTTGTTATTTATTTATTTGTTTCTTCTTTTTTGGTTCAAAGGTATGGCTTTGTGGAACCTCCGCCAGAGAAGTAATTGTGAAGCCCAGGGTGGTGGGGTGGATGCCACCACCTAGGTGGAGAGAAGCTCCCCAGATCTAAGCTTTTCTGTGTTTTCTTTTCCGTCTGGGTTGTTCCCTGTTTAATGTCCTCCCCCTTTTATGTATTTCAAAGTTACTTCCTCTCTCTCTCTGCTTTTTACTGGGGCAGAGTCTTGCTATGTAGCCCAGGCTGGCCTCAAACTCATGGTGATCCTTCTACCTCAGCCTCCCCATGGCTGGGATTGCTCCTGTGCCATCATATCTGGCTCAAGTTCTCGTTATAACAATGATTTAAATCAGGGGAGCTGAATTTACAATCTGGATTGGGATGTGACTAGGGGTGTCACTCAAGAGAGAAGATGTCGGCTTGTATGATGTTGAACAGGAAAATTAATGCAGGAAGTAGGTTGTGGCAGGTGAAGGAGGGCACCTCTGTGCTGATGCCGGCATCGACCACTGGGCCGGCTATGAAATCTCTTTTTTCTTTTTTCTTTTTTTCTTTTTTCTTTCTTTTTTTTTTTTTTTTTTNTTGGATTTTAGGGGAAGGTCTATAGGGTGTTCAGGGTCTCACTACTAAACTGGACTCATAGTGATCCGCCTGTTTGCAGCCTCCCAAGAGCTGGGCTTACCGGCACGCATCACCATGCCTAGTCGGAATTGCTAGCTCAGCGCTCCCTGGGGGCTCACAGGCGCTTTGGCTACAAAATCTATCTTGTCTCAGATGTATCAACTGCGAGCTTGGGATCGCTCAGATCTCGCAAGCATTGCCATAGGTGTGCATCAGCTCCTGTGCTAGGAATCCTGGTGGGGGCTGCAGCTTTGCTCGGGTTGGCAGTGCTGGGCAGTGTTTTCCCGCACAGACTGGGGAGGCGATGGTCTAGGGCTCTGGGCGTCACTGGCATGCTTAGCGGCTGACCTTGAGCAGACCACCAGCACCGCTGTAGATGGGCTGTCATGAGGGCTAAGGCAGGTAAGACTCGGAGGCTGCTGCCTGGCACGTAAGACGTACTCGGGACATTTTGCTGCTGAAATGTGAGCACAGAGCTGACAGAGCTGAGAGTACGTAGATGTGGGCAGCCCAGGTCTCTGAGAGGAAGTCAGACCCAAACCATTTTCAGTGGATGATCCTGAAGCTGTCTCCCACCTGCATCCCACCCCTCCCATCCCCAGGTAACCAGCCAATTCACTTCTTTCCATGGGGCAAAAGGATTGGTGGGTGTCCTAAGCTCATGGCAGCAGGTCATGTGACCTCTGCTGTACAGTGTTCCATTAACCTCCGAAGCCCTGGGCCCTCTTCTCTCAGATAAGAGAGTATCCACTAGGAAAGTAATTGCTAATATTCACGGGGCAGACCCTCCACACTGATAGTAGTTCAGCTCTTCACGGGCAGGTGTGCATAGATTATCACATCTAATCTTTTATTATGGTACTAGCGACTCCTCCGCTTTATAAATGAGACCCCCAAAGTGATATGGCACTCAGTAGCAAAGCTAAGCTTGGAGTAGAGGGTTCTTGGGGGCCAGCACAACTTCTCTGAAAGCTTGTTGGAAGTTTCTCAGGCGAAAAAAGTGACAAACAATTCTAAGGAGAGAAACCAGTGTGACCTGAATGTGAACACGCAGAGCACGAGGTCACCTCCTTCCAGCTCTGTGTTCTGTTATTCAGTGATAGAGGCCATGGGTGGTGGTGTAGAAAGTGGCACTTAGAGACCTTGGAGGTGGGCCAGGTGGTTTTGCCTTACAAGTTCCTGATCTTTTGAGGTAATCCATTGGGAGACAAATTCAGGGCTGCTTCTTATACACTAAGCTGGACACTGATCCTCACCCCCAGCACCATTAAGCTTTATATATTATGTAACTTTGGCATGATTTCCATTCTCAAGTGCCAAGGATAAAATTCAAAGATTCCATGTAAAAAGTCATGGGCTTTAAAAGTATTGGTCTATTTTCAACCTTTTTTCGAAAGCAGGAGAATCACATTCTTTACTTTAAAAAAAAAATCGCACTAACTCAGCGCCTTCTTTCTTTTACACAACTCCAATCCCTCCTGTCTTCTGAGTAAGTGAGGGTGATGGTAGAGTTATAAAGAAAGTTCCAAGGGGTGGATTATTTTGGAGAAAATTAGTTCTGACTCTACCCATTCTCTATTGACAGAAAGACTTTTTCAACCCAGCCCACTTAAAAATTACCCAGCAGTGACAAAGAAGTAAAAATAAGAACATCATTGTAAATATTTAGAATATGGCAAGACCACTTTTCATAGAAATACACCATTAAATAGGGTTCAAAGGCAAATGAAAAAGAAATCCCTTCTACAACCCACCAAGCATTAACATACTCATCTTTGTAGTATGTAACACAGCTTTAAAAATCAGATTTTAAAGTTATCAGACTATTTTGAATGTGTACTCTGCAGAAAGAATTTTACTGTATTTCACTTCAGTTTTTCCTGTTTCTTTCCTCAGAAAGTGTAGCACAAAGGTATAGGGGTTAAAAGGACAAATAACAAGCTCTGTAAATGCACAGCCGTCATGGAAGAAAAAGGCCTCCAGCGGGACGGCCTCTGCACCGGAGCCTGCCAGGGCTCTGGGGGAAACGACTGACCGGGCATTTCCTCTGCAGGGAGGCCCCGCCCATGCCCTGCAGGAAAGCTCAGCCTTCAGGTCTGCGCAGGGCCTACTCCTTCCTGCCATTCAGGTCTAAGCGGAATGTCACTTCCTCAGAGTTCCCTTGACCTGCCTGACTTCTGTAGTCACCGCATGTTTTTTCCCTTGCACAGCACTTATCAGGAGCTGCAAAGATCCTATTCCTTTGTTTGTTTCCTTTTTCCTGAGCTTCCTCCTCAGCCACACTGTAAGCTGCTGGGAACCTTTTCTTGTTCACAGCTCCATACAGTAGTCCCCACTTCCTAGTAGGCACCCAATAGATGTCTCTGAATAAACACATGATAAAAATGTGCCTGTAAAATATGAAAGTGCCCCCATTTGTGTATTATGTAAAAGCTTCAATCAGAAAACTTCTAAAAATCTAACATAATACAGGATCATACAATTTCTAAATTTCTTAAACAATATCTATTTTCCGCAATGTGTCATTTGAATTATACTCCTCATGTACTATTTCCTTGGCTGCCAATTTCTAGAGGTATAGGAAAACAGCATATTCAACATAAAGTGCTTCTGGAGTTAAAAAAAAAAAAAGATATTTCTTGCTGGTTGGATAAATGTACAAAGAAAAGTCCGCATGATTTTTTATTTTATTTGAGAGGAGATAAATGAATTTGTCTCAATTCTGGCCAATAGAATCCAGAGGATCTGAGAAGCAAGGTCACCTGCAATTCATGTCACCTCTCAGTACTTCAGAGCGTGCATCTGTCTCACGGTGCACATGCTGAACCATGCAACTTCAGTGCAAAGGGAAACTCGGGGTTCATTCACAGCTGGTCCCCAAGTTGACACTTGCATCCCTCGATCACTTCTTTAATCTTGCAGATGGCATCCTCTGAATCCATTTGGCATTGATATAATGTTGCTCACAGTTGTGTTTTAAAATACTCTCTTGAGGTTTAATTTCTAGACATCATTACATTTAATAAAAATTGAATTGTGCATGTTACATCCCAAATTGGAAGAATAGCCCTAATGCTTTCGATGTTGCAAAATTTCATTAAAAATGCTGCTTGAAATGAATACAGAATGCCTGAATGGAGCCTTGGGAACATTTGACATGTAGAGATTTCTTTTCCTAAAGGCAGCAAGGTGAGGGTCAAAGACTACTTTGTTGGATCAAAATTTAACATACAGCACCAAACATATGGAGGTGTTTGAATAATAATATGAGTTGACAAATATGTCAAGTGGGATGTAGCAAATATCATTTTCTTCAGGGTCTTGTTCAGAACACAGTTTTATATAAAATTATGGTAGAAATCATTACCTTTTACAGAATCATATTTTTTTGATCTGGAAAGAACCATAAAATGTCACCCAGCCCAGTGCCTTTCTGACTACTTTCTTTTTTCTGTCTCTATCCTATAGCAGAAATGAACTTTATGGCATAATGCAGCACACTCTCACACACACACACACATATACACACACACACACACACAATCACAATTGAGGCAAAATATTCACAAGAAGTGTTTGCTCTCCCTGTGTGAGATATATTCTATTCTCTACTTTGTTTAAAAACATTGCTGTGTTTTTGTAAGTTAATATCAAGACACAGTTTAGAGGACAGGAATCTGGCCCATTCACTGCAAAAATGGGAAAACAAAGGTGCAGCAGTGGTCCTACCAAATCATCAGAAGTAACTAGAGTTCAGTAAAATGTAAAACACTATGCATCTTTTGTCCTGGTATTGTCCGGATCCTCACTGGACAAGTCCCTTCACTTCTGTTAGCCTTGGTTCATCAAAGAACTTTTTTATTTTTAATGTATTTTGTGCAGGGTCTCACTATGCAGCTTGGACTTGTAGTGATTCTCCTGTTTTCAGGCTCCCCAGTGCTGGGATTATAGGCATGCGCCACCACTCTCAGACTCTGTTGCTGGCTCAGTGTGCCCGGGGGCAGGGCAGGCATGGCATGCAGTACTGGGGATCGAACCCTGGTCCCTGCACTTGTCTAAGAAGGTGCTTAGTCTGCTAAGCTTTCTCACCAGCCCTTCCTCAAGAAACTTGATTCCTCCCTTCAATGAACCTTCCCGGTTCATTGGGAAGAGATTAGCCCAATCACTTGGAAGAAAAGGCCTAGGAGAATTATTGGATCTTGCCTTTCTACCTTACTTTCTAAATAACAGTGATAACAAAAATAACAGCAACAGTGTTAATTGTAACAGAAAAGAGCAAAAATATTCTTAGGGTTAGTTAATCTCTTTGTACCTTAGTTTCCTTATCTCTATGATAGTGGAAATAATATTCATTCCTGATTTGTATGCTATTTTGAGGATTTAAGAAGGTCAGTATCAGTATAAGGAT
This sequence comes from Octomys mimax, assembly GCA_002564305.1. Taxonomy (NCBI): domain Eukaryota; kingdom Metazoa; phylum Chordata; class Mammalia; order Rodentia; family Octodontidae; genus Octomys; species Octomys mimax. Next base: position 21,477 of record NDGM011205128.1, on the reverse strand, counting down.
ATATAAAGTTCTCAGAACAGTATCTTGCACACAGAACGTGTTGTGTGCTACAATTGTGGAGTAAGGATATGCAGTTTTGTACATTCGCATAAATTACAGCTCGCAGGATGAGGTTTATGAGCAGGGCTTTGTTCTACAGCTGCTAGTCTCTGACTTCAGACTTGCAAAATTCATTCCAATTGGAATATCCCCACAGGACACGAGAGATTGTATACAAAGTCAGATAGAGATGGCATTTGCTGTGGCGGCATTGAGTAGCAGGTCCACACTTCTTTGACATTGTTGTTAGTGATGCAACAAAGAGGTTGAACGGCACACATTATTCATATGTGTGACGTTAAGTCATGTAGAGGACAGGGGACAACAGAAATTACATCTCACTGGCATGAAGGAGCAACGGGGTGAGCTGGCAAGGAAGCGAACTAATGAGATTAAATGCAGTTGAGCTCAAGGCTTTGCATTGGGTCCCTCAATATATCAATCCTCTCCCAAAAAAAGGATTGAAACATTTCAGTGGGATGAATACTTGTTAAGAATGTGCTACACGCCTAAAAGTGGAAACTCTAGACAGGTAGGGCTTGTCTCTCCCTACAAGGAGCTCTAGTCTTTTTTTTTATTTTTTATTTTATTTAATTAGTTTTTTGCTCTTGGTCTTGTATGGAGCATACACTGAAATCTATAAAAATAATATGATGCAGGTGGAAGAATAGATAAAATTGCAGGGTGTGGAAATCGCTCAGATGGGACAGTGACTGTACTTAGCATGATGCATTCAACCAGAGATATGTGAATAATAAGATTTAAATACCTGGAGATTAAAAGAAAAGAAACTGAGAGTCCATATGGAAGAGAAAAAATATACAAGCCACATATATGTATATTTTCTTTTATCTATCTATCTATCTATCTATCTATCTATCTATCTATCTATCTATCTAAAATGTACTTGAAATGAGATTTTGGCTGTGCCTTTCTTGCTATGAAGGACATGAATGAAAGCTGTATAAGTTACAGGTTGTCCTCACAGAGAATGAGAGCTAAAAGTCAAGATATAATTGAAGAAAAGTGATCTACAACAAAAACACCTTTCAACTCAGAAATATACACACACACATGTATAAATCTATGTATCATATTTATGTGTGTATCTACATGTGAATGTATCATACACATGTGTATCGATAACTCATAGTATGCATTACCCATACCTGTTTAGACTTTGTGAGCAATCAATTTTAAAACAAATACATTAGAACTCGCCACTTATTCACTTAGTTCTTTTTGGTGGCGATGACACAGTAGAAGTACCTCCTAGTCACCGCTCTTCCAAGAATTTATAGTCTAGCTCCCAGTGGCTGTTCACCAAGCACTTATGTCAGTATGCAATTGCAACTTTGTCGACTTCTAATGGGGGAGCAGGGGGAGCTACATGTGTAGTAGCTGGGGTCTCACCCTGAGGTCTTCTTCCAAGGGTTCTGCCTTAGTGTGAGCTAAGCCAAAGCTTGAAGAATGAGTGGTGTAGGTAAGAAGAGAAAGTGCAGGAAAGGGCCAGAGATTGCAATCCATGCAAAGGGCCTGTGGTGGGTGATTTGCTAAACAGTGCATGTGAAAAATATAGAATCCACTAGAAGAGAAGCTAGATTTCAATATATACCATTTAATTTTCAGTAAACCTATTTTGAATTCATGATGTTTAGCTTTATTTTTTTTTTTAAGTATTTGGTACAGGGCCTCATTACCCAGCTCAATCCCATAGTGATCCTCCTGTTTCAGCCTCCCCAGCACTGGGATTATAGGTGTGTGCCTGGTCTCAGCACATCCTGGGGGCAGGGCCAGCATGGCATTTGGTGATCAAACCCCAGTCCCTGCACTTGCCTGAGCAGGTGCTTAGTCTGCTGAGCTATCTCACTGGCTCTATGCTATTTAGCTTTAACCACACTCAGCGATATATAAGACTACAGTGAATTCTTTTGGACCGTTTAAACTATTTAAATCTAGTTAAACAGTTAAACAAATAACTCAAGCTTTTCTGTCTTTCCTATGTCCACTCCTCCATGTCATACCAGTGTCGTGAGTGCCAGAGTTGGTCTGGAGGTGGGATTTTAATCAGAAGCACTTAGTCCAGTTAGGGTACTGGCCAGTGTAGTACCAGGGCTTCCTGCTGGAATGCTTGGCTCTAACCCCAGCAAGATCTGGCACTGTCACTTGAGTGGTGAGCCTGATAAATGGAGTGGGCACCCCAGCATGTCCACCTGGAGCGCTAACTGCAAATGATTGTGAAGGTCCATTTTCAGGGTTGATGTGACTATGCTAGATAATGCATTTGCATAGTCTGAATATATGGAAGTTTGTTTCTTCAATTACTCTTCCACAAATCAGGCCTTACTTCTAAAAAGAATAGGCTTTTACTTTTGCTTTTGCGTCAAGCACTACTATGTTATTTTTTTTTTTCTATTATTACTAGATTCTGGAAGCTTGGAAAAGATAGGTTTCATGTCCTGCTCATTTCTACCTCCTTCTGCAGGAAACTTTTATTATCGCTCCAGAAAGCTCTCATGCACCTATTTTCCAAGGCCCATCAGCTGTGCTCCTGATTGGAGTGCTTCATCAGATCTTTTTTTCTAAGTCTCTTAGGTGCTTATAAGTTTCTCACCTTCATTATATTGCAAATAGAAATTCCTAGCATGGAGATTCGCACTTGGATAAGCCCTCCGCGATGTTTCTGTTGATGTGCTGAATGAGAAAAAGAAGGGGAGGGTCCTGTGGCACCAGCTCAGGCTCTTGCCTTGCAGAGCGCACTATGTGATGCAAGCAAGGGCTGAGCTGTCCCAGGAGCGCAGAGGCTGCTGGAAAATGGCCAGGGAGGCTGGGGTTCCAGGCTGCAGGAAGCTGGGGACCAGTAGAAAGGATAAGATATCAGCAAAGATATCAGCAGCAACCCTGACTTCATGATTTTTTTTTTATTGTAATCACAGGACTGAAACCATTTCTTTCTTCCAACTGGTTTTCTGCTATTTGAGATTGAGAGTAAAAACGGAAAGAATTTGTTGACACATGCCCACATAGTGACAGGAAGAGAAAAGGCGTGGAAGAGTATCCCCACGACTCCCTCTTCCATATGTGGCTTGGCTTACCCTCCAACCATCACTGCACACACTAAGTGAAAAATGGTTTTTCCAGAAGGAAAATCAAAGTGCTACTAGGAAGATGGGGTCAATATGAGTATCCAAAATATTAAAAACATTATAAAGCCCCCCAAAATAAAAACACACAGCTATCCACTGCAAGTGGAAAGAATTCCAAGGTGGTGAAGGTGGTTTTGAGCTTGTCTTGGGCTCTGATTTGCTGGTGACCTCTAGTGTGCCATGCATCCTCTCTTGTCCTGCACTCTTTCCCTAAATTTAATATCTTTGATTTTTTTTTTTTTTTTTTTTTTGGCTCATCACTGGGTTGGAAGACTGGTAGAAGATACTACCTCCAACAGTGCTTTAAAATTAAGAAGTACAAAATACATAGAGACGACTCTGTAGAGGAGTTCAGTGCTTTCTGCCGTATCTGTGTGCAAGTGCTCAGTGGTGGGGTAGGCGGGCATGGATTCCTGCCCTGAGCGATGATGCTCCAAAGAAAACGTGAACATTTTACTCTGTTCTATATCCATGGGAGATGACCTTGCCTGCCTGCCTGCCTGCCTGCCTTTCTTCCTTCCTTTCTTCCTTTCTTCCTTCCTTCCTTCCTTCTCTCTCTCTCTCTGTTTCTGTCTTTCTGTGTCTGTGTCTGTCTGTCTGTCTGTTTCTCTCTCTCTCTCTCTCTGTTTCTGTCTCTTTCTGTGTCTGTGTCTGTCTGTCTGTCTGTTTCTCCCTCTCTCTCTCTCTCTCTCTCTCTGTTCCTTTTTCTCCTCTTCCTCCTCCTTTTCCTCCTCCTCCTCCTCCTTCTTCTCCTTTCCCTCTTCTTATCTGGCAACCCTGGAGATTGAACCTATAACTTTTACAACAAACTACCAACCGGTTCCTTTTTAGTATTTTTAAAATTTGAGACTGTACTTGCTAAGTTTCCCAGGCTGGTCTTGATCATGGAATCCTCTTGCCTTCACCTCCCAAACTATAGGAATTACAAGGATGTACCCCTAGGCCTGGTTTAGCATATAATAATAATAATAATAATAATAATAATAAACATCTCACATTTACTTAGGATTCCCATTGCACTAGGCTCTTACTTAAGCCTCTTTCTCTTTCCGTGTTCCACAATAACCTTATGTGTTAAGTGTGGTGTATGCCTTTAGAAAATGAGGAAACAGAGGTAAACAGACACATTGAAAGTGTTCATCATTAACATTTTACTCTGTTCTATATCCACGGGTGCTACTTGAGCATTAATATTTGCTTCTTTATCAAATCGCAAGATTATTAAGAAGATTAATAAAGAAACATTGGCATAATATTTAGTGTTGCTTGAAAGAAAGCTACTGGTGAATATAATTATTGTTGTGCATTTTCGTAACAATGAAATATACTGTTTTTATACTCCTTTACTTTTTTTTTTTTTTTTTTTTTTTT